>JANHMN010000011.1:5461567-5515457 GCA_030674055.1 Rhabdomys pumilio
AGGAGAAGGAGAAGGAGAAGGAGAAGGAGAAGGAGAAGGAGAAGGAGGAGAAGGAGAAAGGAAAGAAGGAGGAGAAGGAGAAGGAGAAAGATGAAAAGAGGGGAGGGAGAGGGGAGAAGGAAGAGAAAAAGGAGATATTTAAGGTCAAAGGGGCCTGGAAGGATGCATTCCATTCTGAAAGACTACAGCTGGCAATCTATACTGCTATACCTACTGTAACTAGCTATTACAAACAAAGGAGAGCTAAAAAACGTCATGTTATAAAAACAGATGACAGGAATTTATGACCAGCTCTATAGGATGAAATTTAAATATTTCTAATGTGTAACTGCTGTTATCTGACTGGTCTGTGTTTTATAAGTGACTTAAAGTTTCTACCTTGAAGTTTCCAACATCCTACCTTTATTCTGTGTTTTCAGTCTTTAACTATAATATCCTGTCAAGACTTTGTTTTCTTGTTCTGTCCATTTGGTGTTTTGAAGCCCTTTGTACCTGGATGGGCATCTCTGTGTCTAAACAAAATTTTTTCTATATTGTTATTCAATATTCATATATTGAATATATGTTATTTATACTTTTAGCATGGTATTTTTTTCTTCTGTGTCTATAATTTGAAAGCTAGGTCTTTTCACATAGTAACAATGTTTTCCCACATTCTGTTCATATATTTTCAATTTATCGTTGACATTTAAAGTGACACAATTCCTCTTCCTCGTTTCCCAGCCCTGATACTATCTGTTTTCCATGTGATCGTTTTATCAGAAGCTTTTCCACCAAGGTTAGTATTTAGCTTCTTGAGTCTTTTATTTCCAGCATCACTTTAATTTGGCTTTTTTTTTCAGTAATACTATCTCTACTGAACTTTTTTATCATCTTGGGTTAATTTTCTTATTTCAATCAACTTTTTGGGTTTATTTTCTGATAGGTCACAGCTTCTTTGTGTTGTGTGAACATAATTATAATCATTCTTTCTTTTGAACTCTGTCTGGAAGTTCTTGCAAGTCATTCATTTTGGTGGTATTAACTATGTATTTAGCAATTTTTTGGAGGAAACTTGTCTTGCTTTTTTGTATTGTTTTTACACTGTGACTGTACATCTGGACTTACTTTGTTGATTCAATCATTTATCTTTTTTAATTCTTCTTTCTTCAATGAAGATGTATATAATATTCAGGAGTATGCAGTAGAGTTGAGATGTCATTTTCATATGTATGAATAGTTTTGAGTGCTACAATTTCTCTGTCTTCCTTTGACAGTATTATACTAACTACAGTAATGGTCACTACCCAGTGCTAAGACAGTGTGGCCAGTCCCCTTCTGTCTGGTGTGATATAAATACATGTCTTACCCCAGGCCAGTTTCGGCTCTGCTTCCCTGTGTGGAGTTTTGGAATTTCTGGTTTCTTTTTCGGTTGGCATGTGTCTTGGCATTTTCCCTGAGTATGAAAGTTTCACCCTGAGCCTTACAACTCCTGGAACCTCTGTACCTTAACCTGAGCCAGCCCATTGTTCTCCCTGGATTTGCAGCTTCTGCCCCAGTTTTTGACTCTTCTTCAATGCTTATCTTCATTGAATTCCATTTTTAAATCATGGATTGTCTTTATCATTTTAACCACCCTAATGTTTGTGCTTTTTGGGACACTACTCAATCGTTTATTCTCTTTGAGTCTATTCTTCAAGTTCATTAAATTATTTTTTGTTGTCTTCTTTAAATTCCTTAAATTCTTTGATGAACTTTATGGTTTTTCTTTTAAATTATGCATCTTGGACTTCATCTAGATAATTCTCATTGGAAAACATTTTTATGGGACTGGTGAGTTTGTGAGGAGAGAGAGATGAGGTAGCTAACGTCTTGATCTTTCATATTGTTTATATGTTGTTGTGAGATCTGAGCATGTGAATTTCTTTGGTTAGTTCTGTGTCTGATATGGACAGAGCATGTTGGCATAGAAGAGATGATGTGCAGGTCAAGTTGGCCCTAGAGGTTAGATATGGATCAGGTGGAGTGAAGGTAGGCACACAGTGGATACCTGGCTGGTGTGCAAGATGTGCATCCTGGTTCAAGCCTAGAGTTTAGAGGTAGATGTGGGCTTGGGATGGGTGCATAGAGGAGATAATTACATGGACCACTCAGGATACACTCTGGAGAAGGTAGAGCAGGATCTGTCAGGGTGAACAAGTTGGATATGGAGTGATAGGGGCTTATAGATGGGAGACAAGCAGGGCAGATTCTGGTAGAAGACTAGAGATTGGTGATGATGCAGAGAGGGGTGATCAGATTATACTGAGGCACTGAATGTGAGACCTGGATTAGATCTGGAGAAACTGAGGAGGGTGCTTACAGGGGAGGATAAGGCAGACTCACCCAGAAAACTCTCGAGAATAATGGTCCAAATGTTCTGGACTATGAGCAGAACTTGAAACTATGAATGGACCTTAAATTTTTAATGAAATATATCTACACATGTAGTTAGATGTATATGTATACGCTATAAATATACAGATATGTTTTCTAAAACCATGGAAATATATTTCTTATATACTTATATTTTATATATAATATATTCTTATATACATATATATAGAAGTAACTCCCCTATAACTTGAAGAGATGCATGATTTAAAATAAAACAAAAACAAGTTTTAAAAAATAAATATTTTCTAGCCTGATGGAATTGTATAAAGTCTTCTTATTTTCATTTACATGAAGAAGCTATCAAACTTTTCTAAACACTTGAACAAAAAGACAAGGGCCCTTACACTTTTTGAATATTTATATGAAAAGTTGCCTCTGTTTGGGCCTGGAAGTTCATATCTGTAATCTTATTTACTAAGGACGCTGGAAAAGCAGATCATAAGTTGAAGGACTTCCTGGGAAACTTAGTGAAATTGTTGCAATAATAATAGTGATGGAGCACTTGCCTAGCATGTGTGAGGCCGTGAGTTCAATCTCCAGTAACACACACACATGTATACACACACAAATGTACACACACACATACACACACATACATAAACACACATATACACATACATACACATGCACACACACATACACACACATCACATACACATACATCACATACAAACACACACACACATGCACACATGTGCACAAAGAAGAAAGAGGAAGAGTAGGAGAAAGAGCAGGAGGTAGGAGCAAAGCAAGAATATTTGCATTTATCCTGTGACCTAGAAAGTGATGTAAAAGAACTCCAAAGAGAAAAGCTAAAATTGTTGGTTTATTTTATTTTATTTTATTTTATTTTATTTTATTTTATGTGTATGGTTATTTTGCCTATATGTATGTGTGCCAAGTATACACAATGCCTGTGAAGATCAAAAGAAGGTGTAAGATTCACTGGGACTGGGATCCCACCACCCATGTCTACTGGCTTACAGACAGTTGTAAGCCACTAAACATGGGTGGTGGGAATCAAACCTAAGTCCTCTGCAAGAGAAACAAGTGTTTTTAACCATGGAGGCATCTTTCCAACCCCACAAAAAATTATAAAAAAATTAAAATGAAAATTATAACTCTAAAATAGTTATTTCTAACTGGGAAAATAAGTTAAACGTCTGTGCTTATTTTTTCTAAATTACCTACAATGAATTTTCTTATACTTACAATAGTGAAACAGTACATGTGTTTCAGAATTCATGATTATCACTGTGTGAGGCAGGAGAGGAAGGTTATGTAGGCTCTGTAATTAACTTTTTCCTCCCTCTTCCTCTCTTCTTTGGTTCAAGTGTTTCAATGGGGTTCAAAAAAACTATTTTGGATTTTTAAACTAATGTGTCATGCTTGAGTACAGACAATGAAAACATTCTTTTGCCACATGATGCCTAGATCTGCAGAAAACAGTAAGCTGGAATCCTCTCACTAACAATAGAGGAATATGGAGTTAGGAAAACAGCAGCTGATCCTCCAGCAAGCTCAGCACCAGTGGCCGGCTGGGAGCCAGCCGCTTCTAATCCATTTATTTCTAGAACAACTGAAGTCATTGACATTAAAGTTTCTTTGGCAATGGGATAGTGTAAACTGCCTAGGTGCATGTCCCAACCCTGTGGCAGAATCAGCTGTGAGAATGCAGCATGCTGACTCATGGTTCAACATCTTGCTCCAGAAGCCAGTTACTGCTGAGTAGAAACTGGCCCTAAAGGTTGTGTCTGAAAGACCAAGGGAATCCCAGGTGCTCTCAGTCATCCTTACATGACCAGCACCATGATACCCCAAATCATAGGAACAGTTAAATACAACAGATTCCTCAGTATCATCTGAGACCTGCTGAACCTCATTCCTGAGGGTGTGCTGGGAAATCTGCAGTTATAACCAGTCGCCGGGTGATTCTCACATACTAAACTTTGATGCTGATTAACTTTACAAACACTGAATCTGTTTCTGCCTCTGTGTCGTGAAGCAATCAACACTTTCCTAGACTTGTCTTGGAAAATGGAAATAAATTGATGGCATACTTATATTCTCAGGAAATACTACATGGGTATTCAGTGGACAGTAAGGTGTCACAGTCATTATTTGTTAAGTATCTCCCAAAGAATTTATACCTATTGGGTTATGAGGAAATCACTTTGCAAATGCAGTGTTCTATGTCAAAAAGGGAATAAAGAAATGTCCCCAAAGGGTCATAGTAAAAAGCTAACATTTTGTTCTGACTACAAATCTTTCTGGCACTGTTCAGATTCTAAGTCCCATAGATTTAGTTCATTACAAGTTCAGAAACAGAAGACATCTCTTTAAAAAAAAGTCCCTTTGCCTAAGAATTTCTCAAATTTATTGTTTTTAATATCTGAGTAATACTCTATTTTGCAAATGTACCACAATTTCTGTATCCATTCCTCTGCTGAAGGACATCTGGGTTCTTTCCAGCTTCTGGCTATTATAAATAAGGCTGCTATGAACATAGTGGAGCATATGTCCTTATTATATGTTGGAGCATCTTCTGGGTATATACCCAGGAGTGGTATAGCTGGGTCCTCAAGTAATGCTATGTCCAATTTTCTGAGGAACCGCCAGACTGATTTCCAGAGTGGTTGTACCAGTTTGCAATCCCACCAACAATGGAGGAGTATTCCTCTTTCTCCACATCCTCACCAGCATCTGCTATCACCTGAGTTTTTGATCTTAGCCATTCTGACTGGTGTGAGGTGGAATCTCAGGGTTGTTTTGATTTGCATTTCCCTGGTGACTAAGGATGTTGAACACTTCTTTAGGTGCTTCTCAGCCATTCGAGTTTCCTCAGTTAAGAATTATTTGTTTAACTCTGTACCCCATTTTTAATAGGGTTATTTGGTTGTCTGCAGTCTAATTTCTTGAGTTTTTTGTATATATTGGATATTATCCCTCTATCAGATGTAGGATTGTTAAAGATCTTTTCCCATTCTGTTGGTTGCCGTTTTGTCCTATTGACAGTGTCCTTTTCCTTACAGAAGCTTTGTGATTTTATGAGATCCCATTTGTCAATTCTTAATCTTAGAGCATAAGCCATTGGTATTCTGTTGAGGAACTTTTCCCCTGTGCTCAGGTATTCAAGGGTCTTCCCCACCTTCTCTTCTATTAGTTTCAGTGTATCTGGTTTTATGTCCTTTATCCACTTGGACTTGAGCTTTGTACAAGGAGATAAGAATAGATTGGTTTGCATTCTTCTACATGCTGACCTCCAGTTGAACCAGCAACATTTGTTGAAAATACTGTCTTTTTTTCCACTGAATGGTTTTTTCTCATTTGTCAAAGATTAAGTGACCATGGATGTGTGGGTTCATTTCTGGGTCTTCAATTCTACTCCATTGATCTGCCTGCCTGTCTCTGTACCAATACCATGCAGTATTTTATCACTATTGCTCTATAGTACAGCTTGAACTAGAAAATATTATCCTGAGTGAGGTAACCCAGTCACAAAAGAACACACATGGTATGCACTCACTGATAATTGGATATCAGCCCAAAAGTTTGCAATATCCAAGATACAACTCACAGAACACATGAATGAAGCTCATGAAGAAGAAAGACCAAAGTGTGGGTACTTCAGTCCTTCTTAGAAGGAGTAACAAAATACTCATGGGAGCAAATATGGAGACAAAGCATGGGACAGAAACTGAAGGAGGGGTCATCTGGAGACTGTTCCACCTGGGTATTCATCCCATGTGCAGTCATCAAAGGTAGATGCTGATATGGATGCCAGGAAGTGCATGCTGACAGGAGCTTACTATACCTTCCTCCTTAAAGGTCTACCAGAGCCTGACACATTCAGAGGCTAACCAGTGAACTGACCATGGGATTCCCAATGGAGGAGTGAGAAAGAAGACTAAAGAAGCTGAAGGGACTTGCGGCCGCATAGGAAGAGCAACAATACCAACCAACCAGGGCTCCCAGGGTCTAAACCACCAGCCTGAGAGCCCATAGGGAGAGACCATGGCTCCAGCTGAATATGTAGGGGAGGATGGCCTTGTCAGGCATAGGTGGGAAAGGAGGTCCTTGGTCCAGTGAAGGCTGGATGCCCCAGTGTGGGGGAATTTGAGGGTGGGGAAGTGGGAGTGGGCAGGTGGGTGGGGGCACATCCTCATAGAAGCAGGAGGAGAAGGGATGGGATAGGGTTCCTGGGTGGGGGAAAATGGGGAAAGGGGATCACATCAGAAATGTAAATAAAATATGCAATAAAAAAGTCCCTTCTGTTTTTCTTAGTTTCACTCATGTTTTCATCTACTAAGGACTGAGTTTCCTTTAGAGTTTCTTTGGGAGTTACTCTGAAACATCTTCCTTGATGATAGTTTTCTAGTACTAAAGATTTGCTTGTTAATGTGGGTTCCTCTAGCCAGCCACTACATAGATGTCACCCAAGTGCAAAAGCACTAAAAATATACTATGGAACCAGATTCAGTGTTCAAAAATAATCAGATAATTTATTTGTACATTACAGATGGAGACAGATGACCCTAAAATACAGACAAGGCCATACTAAACTTAAGGTGTTTCTGGGTACAAAGACCAGAAAGCTGCTTAATTCTGTTATGCATATTGTAAAAATTCATATTTTTCTGAAAAATTTTATACTGAAAACTCTTAGTGTGTGAGAACAGAGAGAGGTTTTATCAGTTCTGTGTAGCAATAAATCTAACATCAGCCAATTTCTCCAACCTGAAGTCATGTTGAGGTTACATTGGCTTCTCAGACTTGAGGGCATCCATGCATGTGGTCCTCATGGAGAAGATCTGAGGTGATTAATGGTCTTTGGCTTGGTGAATGATTCACTGATTGTGACTTTTTCTAGTTTGGTAGATGATACCATTAGAGCATATCAAGAGTACTTGACGTCCTGAACCTCCTCTGTCACCTGTATGCTTTAGCAACTTCAGTAAGACATCTATTTTTTTCATAGTGGGAAAGGTTTTACATTCACTTTCTCAGTTTTTCATGTATAGTTTCTTTTAAGAATATAATAACACCACTATCTCCCCTTGTTAATCTTCTTAGTGGACCTAAAAGATTTATGGCAGCCTTAATTCTGGGTCCCAGAACTGATTAATAGTGTTGAGGCTATTCTCTACTGTCTACTACAGCTTTGGTCCAAAAAGTTTATACTACAGATCATGTAAATAATCTCTCTAGAAATGTTTCTTTGGCACTCATTACTCAAGAAAAGTTAAATACTGGGCTGGAGGATAAAGCCATGCTTTATAGGAAGCCATTTTATATATGGGAACTCAAGTCCAAAATATTAAGATTAGGCTTACCATTTAATGGCCTCAATTATAAATGGGTTTGTATAACTCCTCTGCCTTACAAAAGCTCTGAGGTTACATGGGAACAGATTTCAAGCTCATTTACAAGGAGTTTAGGATAATTCCGACTTGGCCATGGGTATGCACAAGCTTCATATTCATGTCAGTGCCACTTCACATGCTCGATTACAAACCTCCTCAGCACAGAAGCTGGATAGAATTTTCCTTGCCTCAATCAATCCTTTCATTTTGACTAAGAACTTATAATCTTTTATTATAAATTTGGGCATACTATTAGTACTGATAGTGACCCTTGGTATGCTCTTTCCAGTCATCCTCAGACATATAAATAATGAATTGACAGCTGCTAATAAAGAGATTCGAGAAACCCAATTAAAGAACAAAAAAAGGGGGGGAGATGGAACTGGCCCAGCCTCTGCTGAGAAAGATGCATTAAGTGTAGTGTAAAAGACTCTCCTTTTTTTTCTTTTTTTTTTTTACTGGATATTTTATATGTATACATTTCAGATGTCATCCCCTTTTCCCATTTCCCCTCCCTAGAATCCCCCATCCCATCCCTACTCTTCCTTTTTGCTTTTATACCATTTTAATTACATGCAAGTATTAAGGTCAGTTCTAGGTTGAGGGACTAGCAATACAATAGATACAAATAGTCAAGGAACAAGCAAGACAATAAACACAAATAGTCAAAGAACAACCAAGGCAATAAAATATTCTGTGAACACTCCTGTGATCATTGTTTCTAAGGGCTTATCAGGATGACCAAAATATCTGAGTCAATTTCTCTGTCCTAGCCCAAAATCATTTTCATGTCTGAAGCCTACTTCCTTGTTCTAGCCTAAAATTCAGATTTCTGTCTGAAATTACTTCTTTGTTCTAGCCTAAGATTTAGATTCTTGCCTGAAATTACTTTGTTCTAGCCTAATGTCAGATTCCTGCCTGAAGCCTTGTCCTTGGCCAGTGTCATATTCCTACCAAGCAGCCCATTTCCTTGTCCTTGGACCATGTCAGATTCTTGCCAAGGAGCCCCCAAAGCTCTTTGCCTCTCCTCTTTTTTTATTTTAGTAACAAGACTGAGCCTGTCTTAGGTCATTCCTACAAGAATGCCTTCCTTACCCATCATAGAATATGCATTACCAAAAGCAATGCATTTCTGTCTTAGGTTGGTAAGGCCCCATACAGAATCTTACCCATCCTTGGCTTGCCAACCTGTTAATTTAATAACTCTGTCTGGGGGTCTATTTTTAGGTTCAAGCCATGTACTTTGGCTGCCAACATGTTGATGTTGTTAGAGACAAGTTTTAACACAATGGGCAGAAATAAAATATTCCCAGGACAGAAAATGATTAGCATAATCAAGCTATACATGCCATTTTTGAAGCTTGACCAAAATAGAAATACTGACCTCAGACCATGGGTAATTTTATCAGCAATATCCACTGAATCAATGCTCAGCAGAGCAACATTCTTGAAATTCATAAGCTCACTATGTAAAATTAAAACCTTCAGAGAAGTGTTAGAATTATGCCAGATATACTGCAAGTGTCTTTAAACTTTTTCCTAATTATAATGGCTACCATATAAATTTTAGAACTAACATGAATCCAATGGCATGGCACCTGAGATGGCTCCTTACTCTTAAATTCTGAACCTCCTTCCAATAATTTGAATAGAATAAAGAACATCAATCCATTCTTCCAAATGCCTATCTAAATCCTCTTGTATATTCAGCACATTAGTAACATTTTTTGTTAAATGATTAACAAAAGTAGCTGTCTTAACTTCTTGTGTCAAAGCAATTGTAGAAGCACTGGTGCTAGCAAATAATGTAATTAAAGCTATTATACCAGCAATAATCAAGCCTACTACCCTCTTGCTTCTGCCTAAAGCCTGACTCATTTCTTCCAGTACTTATAAGCTATTTTTAGAATACCAAAGTTCTGTGATAATTAGGGCACTAAAACAAAAGCTACTTGTTAGACATCTGTAACAGACATGCCAGCTTTCAACACACTAACACAATTATAAAGTGTACAATCAATGCAACTTACATTTAAATCTGTAGAAGAAACAAAACTAATTTTAACTTGACAATTAAAAGAGCTTTAACACATGTGCTGACATCTGTTTGAAATCCAGATCCTGCCCAAACTTTATCTCTTGCTAACATAACATCATAGAGAACTGCAGCTAACTTCCAAATATGTCTCCAAACCAGACTTCCAAATGAAAACTGTTATTTCTAATATTGGATTGATTTCTAGACCAATCCATAACTGAGTTTGAATAACTGGTCACATTTAAGAACAATACAAGAGTCATTATAACTTCTCTTTTTGATTCTCTGTTCCACGGGTCTAAAAATTTGAGGCAAGGCAGCTTGTCCCATCAGAGATATAGGTAAGCAATGGTGGGTCAGGAATATACATCCAATACATTGCAGTAAAAGGCTCTCCTTATGGCAAGACTCAAGAAGTTGGGTCCCCATAAGGCAAGGACCCTAAGAGAATGCTTGGTTTGTTTTTGCCTTGTGTTTGAGACAGTGATGCATTCTTGTTTTTCCTCTGAGCAGCATGGAAGCAGACTACTTGTTATTAATGATGATGCAGTAGAGTTAACATGAGGGCCTGGTACAGAAACAGCTAATGCCTACTCAGCTAATGTCAGGATGTTCTCTCCTGATGGGAACTTGGTTTTGGCAACAATTTGCCCTCTGGCCTGTTCCAAACAACAGGTAGATGATTATCAAAAAGTTAACAAGGTCTTGCTGGATCATTGGTTCCAAGACTTAATGGGAACATTTAGAGTTGGGCCAAGCAAGGATGAGGAACTGAGGCCAGTTACTAATTTACTGAGAGCCCCGGGCATTAGAGGAATTATATCGCCTGATCATGATATGAGGAGATGTTATGTGCCAATAATTAAATCATACTTTCCCAGGTATGTAGTCTATCACCTCTTTATACTGTAGCTGCAGTTGCTGCCAACCATGGTCACTTGGTTATGTACCAATGTATTGGGTTAGATATTGACTGCTTGTTGAAGCTATGTTTCATCCTTCTTGATGTACTTTGTGGCTCAGCAGGAAACCATGAGAACTGAGGAGAAGAAGGAAAGAAAAAGTACAGTGTGCACATTATCATTAGAAAGTTCTTAAAAGACATTGAATGTGAAATAATGAGAAAATGAATGTAAACCTTTTTAACTGTGAGATAATAGATGTATAAATAAAAGTGGCCTGAATTGTCTCAGTGCCAGAGTGTGTGAACTGGACTTCCTGATCCAAATATTCTTTTACTGATTCTATACATCCTCCTTTGGGTTCTGAAGCTTGTCAGTGCTGGACTCTAGCAAAGAAGCAATTATCTAGACTCACATCCTCTTATTCTCTGAGATTACTGGGAAAACCCAAACTTATGTGCTTTCTCTGTCTCTGTCTCTTGTCTCTCTCTCTCTCTCTCTCCCTCTCTCTCTCTCTCTCTCTGTGTGTGTGTGTGTGTGTGTGTGTGTGTGTGTGACCTTTGAGATTAATCCTGTACATAGAATATTAGAACTGTATGCCACAGATTATCTGTCAAAAACAAAAATGAACACCACACAACTGCCAAGGATACCAAAAGTAAACTGGAATTCTAAAATTCTGCTGCACCACTGAAAATATGGGGAGAAAAATTACATCTCCTGATCAGGATGTGGGGAGATGCTAAATACTAACAATTAAATCAGAACTTCCTCGGCATGTAGTCTGTCACCTCTCTCTACTGTAACTGCAATTGATGCCAACCATGGTCACTTGGTGATGTGAAGAAAGAAGAACATAAAAGGAAAGGGAACCAGATGAAGAAGAAAAGGAGAATCAAATTCTAAAACTTTCACAAGGAAGTTGAAAACCAGAAGTTTGTACCAAAAAAAAAAAGAAAAGAAAGAAAGAAAGAAGTCTATTAAAAAGAACATTATAAAACTTGTTCTCAAACTGTCATAGTGTAGATACAAGCTAAGCTTCAAGGGATGTATGTACCAAAATAGCTAATGAACTTTCATGTTTCACCCATTTGGATGTTTCAAGAAGAAAGCAAAAACATGGTTCCTCATTAAGTATCTTCTGTGTGTACCTATGTAAGTCTATATTTCCTTCCTTTTCTTTCTTTTGAGACAGAGCCTTGCTTTGTAGCCTCAGTCTATGCACACCAACAGTAATAGTATAGTTGCTAATTGAGCATGAAGACACTCACGCAGACATGTCAATTACTGCCTTCCTCTAGTTGCACTTGTCCTGACTCATAAATGTGCCCTTGCCCAATTACTGAAATGGGTAATAATTTGTTTGGCATGAAAAAAATTTACTTATACTAAGACAACTCTATCTTCTTTTAATTTGGGCTTTGTAACTAAGGAAGATTGCTTTCAAGTTCAGAATTTGAATCCCTTTCTTAGACAGACTGGGTTCAATCACATTTCCCTAGCCCAAAACATCTAGGCTACAAGTTTAACAAACACAGCCTAGCCTAGATTTCTATTCTTGAGAACTTTGGGTTTGGCATGCACTGAAAGTTCAGAGTAATCTCGTGGTTCTATAAACCAAGCCAAATGGTTATCCTTGTGCACATGAATACTGAACATCTTTTTCTATCCAATGCTTTGGCATTCACACAACCTATAGCACATCTCCCGTGGGAAGAGTTCTGTACTTCCCAGTAAGATTTATGGAATTCCTGAGCCCCCTCAACCTGGCATCTTTGATCCTTGTCTCCCATATCCACATATGTAGAGAATATATACCTTATATATGCCCAAGTCTATATACTCCCTAGCCTATATACTCTTTAGCCTATACACACTAGAACTCTGTTCTCAACCTTTCTAATGCTGCAACCCTTTAAAGCACTTCCTTATGTTATGTTGACCCCTAACCATAAAAGTACTTTGTTGCTGCTTCATAACTGTAATTTTGCTACTCTAAGGGATCATAATATAGTTATCTGATATGCACAATATCTGATGCATGACATCCAAAGGTGTCACAGATCACAGATTGAGAACCACTGTTCTAGCCCCTCCCAAAATCACCTGCAGCTATGCTGCACACAACAGGTGGTACAAAGCAGGTAGATACTTCAGTAAGGGGTAATCTACAGTCAACGGGTCTTTTGCAAACTAACATAACTGACTTCCCCAAGATGGCGTTTGTTTGGCTTAGAGAGTATTACTAACAACACAATTTGTATTCCATTGTCTCCCTATCTCATACTTCCCTAACAATGTCTCCACATTTCATGATCTTGTTTCTAATACTGTGACAAGCTATTATAAATACACATACATATATAATTTTAAATCTAGGTCATATATTAAAAAGAAAACATAGTATACATCTTTCTGAGTCCAGGTTATTTTGCTTTCAATCATTTCCATTTGCACCTATTTCCCTACAAAAGCATCATTATTTTTCTCAATGGCTACATGAAATCTATTGTGTGCATTACTATGTTTTCTCTATCCACTGATCTATCGGTGGGTTGTTGTAGCTGCCTGCAGCCACGATCACCAGGTTCTCCTGAGACGAAGCCTAGGAATTAACGGGAAGGAGGGCGAGAGAAACGTGGGGCCAAGACAAAGTATTCTGATCAAGGCCCAAAGTTTAATAATTTACTTTCATATATAAAGGGGAAGCCCCACCCCCAGAGTCTCTTCTCGGTTCAGTCCAGGGACTGGGTAAGGAGATAGCAGTCCGGAAGCTGTCAAGGCTAGCTCAGCAGGCAGTTCATTCTTCTTAGCTAGGTAGCAGACCTCAGGGCGTCAAGAATGGCAAGGCAATGCCTCCTTCTAGGTCCTACCATTATTTGGTCTATTGTGGTAAATGACAGGCCTGCTCAGGCCTAGGGGAAGGGCACAGTTTGTGGCTTGCCTATTGTGAAAGGTACAACAATATGCATGCAAATATCTATATGCTGTGCCTAGGAGCAGTAAATCTGGTCATGGTAGTTCTATTTTCAGGGTTTGAAAAACCTCAGTAATGATATCCATAGCATCTGAACAAGTTTGCATTCTCCCCAACTGTAAACAAACATCGCTCTTTCCCCACAACCTTATCAGCATTTGCTGTCATGACTGACTAGAATGAGGTAGACTGCTGTTTTAATAATTTTTTTCATGTTTGAGATTATGATAACATCATTTTCTCTTCCTTTTCCTTTCTCTAAACATTCTTATGTACACCAAATGTCTTGCTCTATTTCAATACATGGCCTCTTTTTCTTTAATTGGTGTGTGTGTGTGTGTGTGTGTGTGTGTGTGTGTGTGTGTGTATTCCTAAAAACATAAATACAAACCTACTCAGTTTTTATAATGTTACTCATGGCTACATGGCTGCTCATTGGTATTAGATAACCAACTGAATAACTTAGAAAAGACTATTTCTCCCTCTCTCATCATTCCTTAGGTGCCTATAGTCCTTTGTGTAGATTTGAGGCCTCCTGAGCTTTTTACATTATGATGTACCTGAGATGTATACTATGTTTTCTTTTTATATAGGACCTAGATTTAAAATTACATGTACATGCCTGTTGTTGCTGTCCTTCAGAAATGTGTAGGCATCCACTTTGGTGCAACTCTTGATAAGACTTCATGGGGCTCTATTCATTACTCCATGAACTATTAATGTTATATATCTCTGAATTTATATTGTGAGATGATGAAAAGGATCAAACCTTCTTTCTGAGAAAGACCACTGTATTAGTATTGGCTTTGGTAAGTTCATGAAGGAAATGGGAGGATACCAGAAAAGGTCATACACACAGTAACAGATGCATGGTACAGTGAATAAATCCAAACACAGCCCTAGCAACATAGTTCCCTGGCAGAGGGACTAGACATAGAAGGCACTTCCAACAGGTAACCCAGACAAAAAGCAAGCAGTCCTACAGGACAAGCTATCAAACCTCACAGGCCTCAAATCTAGTTGCAAGTTTTGGTAAGACAATTCTGGAAAGTGGATCAGTGTTAGAAGAAATCCCATTATGACTTGGAAAACAGAGGCCACTGTGAGAGAAAATTGTTAAAACCTGAGTTAACCTACATGCCCAGGATCAGGAAACATCCATAGATTGGGAAAATTCACTTTAATTTGCTGTGAGAAAATATTAAAGTGATGAGACATGGTCCAAAGAGGTAGTGTAAAGGAAAGAAGAGCTAGACACTGACAAGCCAAAGGGTGCATGAAGCAGAGAGCTGTCTCAGGACCTCCCTCAGTGACCATCTGAACAGGTCTCATCAACCAAAAATTTGAGATCTGCAGTTTGGTAGCTCTGATCCAGAGAACAGCAGATGGATACAATTCTGGAGACACTGTCTGTCATTAGTGGATATAGGAGCCTAAAAACTCTGAAATTTCCAGGATGTTGACGATGACCAGACCTTTTGATGGAATGCTGAAGAGGTTTTCAAAGTATAAAATAGGTCCTCCTCATGTACCAGTATGAGAACTACAATTGCTTGCAAAATGTTTAACACACTTGGGAGATATCCCCCAGCTAAAGTGACCACTCCAAGGATGCAATCTGAAGAGTCTTGGGAGGGTACAAGAACCTGCCCTGCTCACAGAATACAAAACTGAGAACAGCCACTGTGGAGGCAGCTCTGACAAACATCAGGCATCTGTCCAAAACAGGCTTAGTAACATCACAAACCATTGGAAAGACAAAAGTTCACAATTTTAACTGAGGCTTCACTCATTGCATAAAACTAGCAGTGTCCAATTTTCAAAGACTGACAAACACACATAAAAGCCAGTCTGCAACACATCTTTCTTCTTTTTCTTTTCCTTTGTTCACCCCTATTATTTAAACTTATGATGCCTTCTCCTCCTTTATTAAATAATTAAATACATTTAATAAGTATTTAAAATTTTACTTTAAAACATTTTTCATGTTTTTGTTATTTTCCTTCACATATTCACCTAACATTGTTTACAGGTTTTTCTTTCCATTTAGACAAAATATGTTTTCTTTACCTTGGTTTTTTATGTTTTTTGGCTCCTCAACATCATCCTACCTTCTTTCCATCCTCTTCTCTATAATTACTAGTATTTTATTTATTTTTATTGGATATTCTACTTATTTACATTTTAGATGTTATCCCCTTTCCCTTTTCCCAACCCCCGGGATCCTCCTATCCAATCCTCCCTTCCACTGCTTCTATGAGGGTGTGCCCTACCCATCCACCCACTCCCCCTTCCCCACCCTCGAATTCCCCCACACTACGGCATCCCACCTTCACAGATCAAGGACCTCCTCTTGAACCAATGCCTGACAAGGTCATCCTCCACTGTATATACAAATAGAGCCATGGGTCCCGCCATGCATGTTCCCAGACTGGTGGTTTAGACCCTGGGAGCTCTGGTGGGTTGATATTGTTGCTCTTCCTATGGGGCCACATGCCCCTTCAGCTCCTTCAGCCTTCTCTCTGTCTCCAGCACTGGGGACTCCATGATCAGTTCAGTGGTTAGATCAAGCATCTACTTCTGTATATGTCAGAATCTGGCAGAGGCTCTCAGGAGACAAGTATATCAAGCTCTTGTCAACATGCATTTCCTGGAATCAACAACAGTGTCTACATTTGGCAACTGCACATAGGATGGATCCCCAAGTAGGGCAGTCTACAGACAGCCCCTACTCCAGTCTTTGCTCCACACTTTGTCTTTATATTTGCTCCCTTGAGTATTTTGTTACTCCTAAGAAGGACTGAAGCACCCATACATTGCTCTTCCTTCTTCATGTGGTCTATGATTTCTATCTTGGGTATTCTGAGCTTTTAGGCTAATATCCACTTATCAGTGAGTAAATACCATGTGTATTCTTTTGTATCTGGCTTACCTCACTCAGGATGATATTTTCTAGTTCCATCCATTTGCCTAAGAATTTCATGAATTCATTGTTTTTAATAGGTGAGTAGTACTCCATTGTATAAATTCTTCTGTTTAAGGACATCTGGGTTTTTTCCAGCTTCTGGCTATTACAAATAAGGGTGCTGTAACATAGTGGAGCATGTGTCCTTGTTATATGTTGGAGCATCTTTTGGGTATATGCCCAGGAGTGACATATGCCTGGATTCTCGGGCAATACTATATCCAATTTTCTGAGGAACTGTCAGACTGATTTCCAAAGTGGTTGTACTAGATTCTATTCCCAGCAAGAATGGAGGACTGTTTCTCTTTCTCCACATCCTCACCAGCATCCGCTATCACCTGAGTTTTTGATCTTAGCCATTCTGACTGGTGTGAGGTGGAATCTCAGAGTTGTGAGTAGTAATCCATTGTAAAAATTCCCCTGTTGAAGGACAGCTGGGTTCTTTCCAGCTTCTGGCTATAACCATATATAACCTGATCACTATACCATATTGCATACACCATATACATTTCCCTGATTACTAAGAATATTGAACATTTCTTTAGGTGCTTTTTGATCATTCAAGTTTTCTCAGTTGAGAATGCTTGTTTAGCTCTGTACCTCATTTTTACAGGGTTATTTGACATTCTGGAGTCTAATTTCTTGAGTTCTTTGTATATATTGGATATTAGCCCTCTGTCAGATGGTAAAGATCTTTTCCCAAGATGTTGGTTACTGTTTTGTCCTATTGACAGTGTCCCTTGCCTTATACAAGCTTTGCAATTTTATGAGGTCCTATTTGTCAATTTTTGATCTTAGGGCATAAGCCACTGGTGTCCTGTTCAGAAACTTTTTCCTTATGCCCATGAGTTCAAGGCTCTTCCTCACTTTCTCTTCTGTTACTTTCAGTGTATCTGGTTTTATGTGGAGGTCCTTGATCCACTTGGACTTAAGCTTTGCACAAGGAGATAAGAATGGATTGATTTGCATTCTTCTACATGCTGACTTCCAGTTGAACCAGCACCATTTGTTGAAAATGCTGTCTTCTTTTCACTGAATGGTTTTATCTTCATTGTTAAAGATCAAGTGACCATGGGTGTGTGGGTTCATTTCTGGGTCTTCAGTTCTATTCCATTGATCTTCCTGCCTGTCTCTGTACCAATACCATACAGTTTTCATCACTATTGCACTGTAGTACAGTTTGAGGTCAGGGATGGTGATTCCACCAGAAGATCTTTTATTGTTAAGAATAGTTTTCACTATCCTGGGTTTTGTTGTTGTTGTTGTTGTTGTTGTTGTTGTTATTCCGAATGAATTTGCAAATTGCTCTTTCTATTTCTATGAAGAATTGACTTGTAATTTTGATGGGGATGGCATGGAATCTGAAGATTGCTTTTGGCAAGATGGCCATTTTTACTATATCAATCTTGCCAATCTATGAGCATGGAAGATCTTTCCATCCCCTGAGATCTTCTTTGATTTCTTTCTTCAGAGACTTGAACTTCTTGTCATACAGATCTTTCACTTGCTTGGTTAGATTCACACCAAGGTATTTTATATTACTTGTAAAACTTGAGAAGGATGTCATTACCCTAATTTTTCTCTCAACCTGTTTACCCTTTGAGTAGAGGAAAGCTACTGATTTGTTTGAGTTGATTTTATATCCAGCCACTTTGCTGAAGTTCTTTATCAGGGTTAAGAGTTCTCTGGTGGAAGTTTGGGGGTCACTTAAGTATACTATCAAATCATCTGCAAATAGTGAAATCTTGACTTCTTCCTTTCGTATTTGTATCCCTTTGACCTCCTTTTGTTGTCTAATTGCTCTGGCTAAAATTTCAAGTACTATATTGAATAGGTAGGGAGAGAGTTGGCAGCCTTGTCTAGTCCCTGATTTTAATGGGATTGCTTCAAGTTTCTCTTCATTTAGTTTGATGTTGGCTATTGGTTTGCTCTATATTGCTTTTACTATGTTTGGGTATGGGCCTTGAATTCCTGATCTTTCCAGGACTTTTGCCATAAAGGGGTGTTGAATTTTGTCAAGTGCTTTCTCAGCATCTAGTGATATGATCATGTGATTTTTTTGAGTTTGTTTATATAGTAGATTACGTTGATGGATTTCCATATATTGAACCATTCCTGCATTCCTGGGATAAAGCCTACTTGATCATGGTAGATGATTGTTTTGATGTGTTCTTGGATTCTGTTTTCGAGAAATGTATTCAGTAATTTTGCATCGATGTTCATAAGAGAGATTGGTCTGAAGTTCTCTTTCTTTGTTGGGTCTTTGTGTGATTTAGGTATGAGCATAATTGTGGCTTCATAGAATGATTTGAGTAGTGTTCCTTCTAACTCTATTTTGTGGAATATTTTGAAGCTAATTGGTATTAGGTCTTCCTTGAAGGTCTAATAGAATTCTGCACTAAAACCATCTGGTCCTGTGCTTTTTATTTGGTGGGGAGACTTTTAATAACTGCTGCTATTTCTTTAGGGGTTATGGGATTGTTTAGGTGGTTTATCTGATCTTGATTTAACTTTGGTACCTGGTATCTGTCTATAAAATCATTCATTTCATCCAGATTTTCTAGTAGTGTTTCCAGTAGTGTTGAACTTTATAGTAGGATTTTATGATTTTTTAATTTCTTCAGTTTCTGTTCTTATATCTCCATTTTCAGTTCTGATTTTACTAATTTACTGTCTCTGTGCACTCTGGTTAGTCTGGCTACAGGCTTATCAATCTTGTTGATTTTCTCAAAGAATCAGCTCTTGGTTTTGTTGATTCTTTGTATAGTTCTTTTTGTTTCTATTTGGTTGATTTCAGCCCTGAGTTTAATTATAATCTGCCCATTACTCCTCTTGGGTGTATTTGCTTTTTTCTGTTCTAGAGCTTTCAGGTGTGCTGTCAAGTTGCTAGTGTATGCTCTCTCCAGTTTCTTTTTGTAGGCACTTAGAGCTATGAGTTTTCCTCTTAGCACTGCTTTCATTGTGTCCCATAAGTTTTGGTATGATGTACCTTCATTTTCATTAAATTCTAAAATGTCTTTAATTTCTTTCTTTATTTCTTCCTTGATCAAGTTATCATTGAGTAGAGAGTTGTTCAGTTTCCATGTGTATGCTGGTTTTCTGTTGTTCTTGTTGTTATTGAAGACCAGCCTTAGTCTTTGGTGAGCTGATAGGATACATGGGATTATTTCAATTTTCCTGTATCTGTTGAGACCTGTTTTGTGACCAATTATATGCTCTATTTTGGAGAAGGTACAGTGATATGCTGAGAAGAAGGTATATTATATTGTTTTAGAATGAAATGTTCTATAGATATCTGCTAAATCCATTTGGTCCATAACTTCTGTTAGTTTCACTGCATCTCTGTTTAGTTTCTGTTTCTATGATGTCCATTGCTGAGAGTAGGGTGTTGAAATCTCCCACTATTGTTGTGTGAGGTGCAATGTGTGTTTTGAGCTTTAGTAAATTTTCTTTCATGAATGTGGATGCCCTTGCATTTGGAGCATAGATGTTCAGAATTGAGAGTTCATCTTGGTAGATTTTTCCTTTGACAAGTATGAAGTGTCCTTCCTTACCTTTTTTGATAACTTTTGGGTTAAAGTCATTTTTACTCGACATTAGAATGGCTACTCCAGCTTGTTTCTTGGGACCATTTGCTTGGAAAATTGTTTTTTAGTCTTTTACTATGAGGTAGTGTTTGTCTTGGTCACTGAGGTACATTTACTGTATGCAGCAAAATGCTGGGTCCTGTTTATTATCCAGTCCTTTAGTCTATGTCTTTTTATTGGAGAATTGAGTCTATTGATGTTAAGAGATATTATGGGAACGTGATTGCTTCTTCTTGTTATTTTTGTTATTAGAGGTAGAATTATGTTTGTGTGGCCATCTTGTTTTGGGTTTGTTGAAAGAAGATTACTTTCTTGTCTTTTCTAGGATGTAGTTTACTTTCTTGTGTTGGAGTTTTCCATTTATTATCCTTTGTAGGGCTGCATTTGTGGAAAGATATTGTGTAAATTTGGTTTTGTCATGGAATATCTTGGTTCCTCCATTTATGGTAATTGAGAGTTTTGCTAGGTATAGTAGCCTGGGCTGGCATTTGTGTTATCTTAGGATTTGTATGACATCTATTCAGGATCTTCTGGTTTTTATAGTTTCTGGTGAGAAGTCTGGTGTAATTCTGATAGGTCTGCCTTTATATGTTACTTGACATTTTTTTCCTTACTGCTTTTAATATTCTTTCTTTGTTTTGCGTATTTGGTGTTTTGATTATTATGTGACAGAAGGAATTTCTTTTATGGTCTAGTCTACTTTGAGTTCTGTAGGCTTTGTGTATATTCATGGGCATCTCTTTCTTTAGGGTAGGGAAGTTTTCTTCTATAATTTTGTTGAAGACATTTTCTGGCCTTTTAAGTTGGGAATCTTTGCTCTCTTCTATACCTATTATCCTTAGATTTGGTCTTCTCATTGTGTCTTGGATTTCCTGTATGTTTTGGGTTAGGAGCTTTTTGCATTTTGCATTCTCTTTGACCATTTTGTCAATGTTTTCTATGGCAGCTTCTGCACCTGAGATTCTCTCTTCTATCTCTTCTTTTTTAGGGTTTCTAGCTCCATGGTAGTCTCTCTTTAAGATTTCTTTATTGTTTCTTCTTCCATTTTTAGATCCTGAATAGTTTTGTTCAATTCCTTTACCTGTTTGGTTGTGTTTTCCTGTAATTCTCTAAGGGATTTTAGTGTTTCCTCTTTAAGGGCTTCTAGTTGTTTACCTGTATTCTCCTGCTTTAGGGGATTTATTTCTGTCCTTCTTAAAGTCCTCTATCATCATCATGAGAAGTGATTTTAAATCTGAATCTTGCTTTTCCGGTGTGGTAGGGTATCCAGGACTTGCTATGGTAGGAGAATTGGGTTCTGATGATGCCATTGGTTTCTGTTGCTTACATTCTTCTAGTTGCCTTTCACCATCTGGTTATCTCTAGTGCTACCTGCACTCACTGTCTTTGACTGGTGCCTGTCTCTCCTGTTTTCTTGGTTGTGTCAGAGCTCCTCAGAGTCCAGTTGTCTCTGTAATCCTGTGATCCTGCATGTCAGAGATCCTGGAAATCTAGCTTCCTCTTTAATTTTGGACTTGTTAGAGTTCCTGGGAGTTCAGTTTCCTCTGGGTGTTGTGGAATTGGTTGCATAGGTATCTTCCAATGTCTGCTCACTGCACCAGTTCAGACTGGAAGAAATCCATGCCAATAGGTCAGGGTATGGTGTCTTCATGAGAGCAGACCAACTTGGAGTCAACTGCTCTGTGTACAGTGGATCCTTAACTGTTCTGAGTGCAGCAGATTCTCTGGTATGCATCTGAATATGGTATCTTCCTGGGAGCAGACTAACTGTGAGTCTGCCCAAGTAAGAAGGACCAGGCGAAGAGAGTGAAAGGGATAGTATTTTTATTTTACCTTATTATTTCCTAATGCAAATATTTTTTACATTTTTATTCTGTTTTATATTCATTGAATCTTGTTTTCAAACTTTTAAGTTACTAGGGAATCTTGGCTTGTTTTTCCTTTTGTTGTTCTTCTCATTATTTTCAATTTTTTATTATTATTTTTCATCGGATTATTTGTTTGCATTTCAGATGTCATTCCCTTTTCCCATTTCCCCTTTCTAGAACCCCCTATGCCATCTCCCCTCAATCATTCAGTTTTACCAATGAAGACCCAGATGTTGAGATAAAAGCCTGCTAGTTCATAGAGGCACAGAAAGCACCCAGCTGACCTTCCTCCTCAGTCAATTTCCCAGTAAGAATGTCCCTGTTTCATGCTATCAAAAAAAAAAAAAAAAAACCAACAACAACTTCTTCAAACTGACTGTCCTTCCTCCTACTTCCTGTGTGTCTCTCTATCCATCCTCCTGACTCCCTCCTGCTTGCTATGATATTTTCTTAATAATTCTATGTTCGCTTCCCATCAATTGGTTACTTGTCCCACCTCCTGACCTATGCATGACTTTATTTAATGCTGTTTACAATGTTCAAGCAGAAAGCTCTTGGATTAAAGGCATGTGCTAAGGCTGAGCCACATCACAACTAAAAACAGGTTTTTCTGGTAAATAACACAATCTCTGGATTCACAGAGTGATCAAATAACCTGTAACATCCGATTTTCCTTTTGTTACTTTTTCCTATATTTTCCACTTTTCTATTATTACTTTCTCTAATCTCTGGCTCTTTTCTTCCCTAAAACAATCTCCTCTGTTCTTTTTCTCCTTTATCATTCTTGTTTCTTTCCTTTTTCCAACTCTGCCCTCCGCCCCTTCCTTACGACTTGTATACTTACACTGTGTAATTATTAACTTCATAGAAAGCTTCAGTTCCACATTCATTGGTGATAAACTAGTCAGTTATGACTGACTTAGGTGTGTTTCTGGATCTTGTATGTTTGACACTATTGCTGAGACATTAGTTTGTCTCCTCGTTGTTGAGTGGCTCTTCGGACTGAAGAACCCTTCAACAGTAGCTACTCAATAAAAAGGTCTTCCCTCAAATCCCAGAAGAGACCTTCAAATCAACAAGTTCATAAATTGCAACACAAATACATTCAACATTTTAAAACAGCAAGACAATGTGACTTCTGCAAAATTGTATAATTCTTTGCCTACTGAACTCAAGAATACAAAAACAGGTTAAATGCCAAGATTTCAAAAGTATATATATATGTGTATGTGTGTGTGTGTGTGTGTGTGTGTATGTATATATATGTATATATATTCAATATATTCAGTATATTCAATATTATATATATATTCAAAAGATGAAAAAAACAGAAAATGAATTCTACTCAAGATATGGAGACGATAATCTGTATCATTGAAGGGAAAGTCACCAAGATAAATGAGAAAAGTAATGTGATGTTTTGAAAGAGAAATGTCCCCAAGGTTCCAGCATTTAAACACTTTCCCCCAGTTGCTGATGGTGTTTGGAGAAGTTACAAGAAGGTATAGCCTCGCTAGAGGAATTATATAACCAGAGATGGGCTTTGAGATTTATAGCTTTGCTGTACTTTCAGCTTGTTCTGTTTCCTGCTTGTAGTCGAAGATGTGAGCACTCAGCTTCCTGCTTCCTTTGCTCAGGGTCATGCCTTGCCAACCATTATAGATTCCACTTCTGAAACTGTTGGGGTCCAGGAGTTTCCCACAAACTGCACAAACACTGATTTCAATCAGACAGGGTTGGTTTATTGAATGCAAGCCCTGATACTCATCGATCAGGGCCACAGCTCGGAATTCAGGGGCTAAGGTCATAACCCCAAACATTTTTCTGCCAGCTTATAAAGGCTAAAACTGCAAAAACCATGATGAGCTTAAATACAAGTGCTGGAAGTGTTGCCTAGTGGTCAGCCCTGACTCAAGCCATTTTAGACATAACAGTTTATATTGACTTTTGATTTGATGGCCCCTACATGAAGCTTATAGTTGTGGAACTTCTTAAGATTAACAAACCTCATACCATACAGGACATAACAGAGAATGAGATCAGTATGACCCTGCTCTGAGTCAAGTTATTTTTCTGTGTCAGTGGCTGGCAGGCATATTACAGATATTATAGAGCTATTTCCAATTTTCTGAGGAACCACCAGATTGATTTCCAGAGTGGTTGTACCAGTTTGCAATCCAACCATGGAAAAGTGTTCCTCTTACTCCACATCCTCACCAGCATCTACTATCACTTAAGTTTTTGATCCTAGCCATACTGATTGGTGTAAGGTGGGATCTCAGGGTTGTTTTGATTTGCACTTCCCTGATAATTAAGGATATTGAACATTTCTTTTAATGCTTCTCAGGCATTCAAGATTCCTCTGTTGAGAATTCTCTGTTTAACTCTGTATCCCCTTTTTTAATTGGGTTATTTGGTTTTGGGGAGTTTTACTCCTCGAGTTCTTTGTATATTTTGGATATTAACCCTCTATCAGATGTAGGGTTAGTGCCAATCTTTTCTCAATCCATAGGTTGCTGTTTTGTCCTATTGAGAGTGTCCTTTGCCTTACAGAAGCTTTTCAGTTTCACGAAGTTCCATTTGTCTATAGTTTATCTTAGAGTCTGAGCCATTGGTGTTCTGTTCAGGAAATTTCCCCTGTGCCAATGAGTTTTAGGCTCTTTCGCACTTTCTCTTCTATTAGATTCGATGTATCTAGTTTTATGTGGAGGCCCTTGATCCACTTGGACTTGAGTTTTGTATGAGAAAATAAATATGGATCAATTTGCATTCTTCTACATGCAGACCACCAAAAACTAACATATTTTAAATTGCAGTTTCTGTACTGTTTTATAGCAGTCCTGGTCTGGGTACAGAGGTACAATGTGGACTTCTAACTCAGAGAACTTCACACCTTGTGCTCACTCCAGATTATGAACAAGGAGTACCCTTTTAACCCTAACCATTAATCAATATACACAACACTGATAAAGAACAAGATCCTCCTTTTCTACTCCTTTACAGTGACCTCCTTTCCCTGGACATACACACTGCATTCCAGGGCCCTGAGAAATACTAACCTGACTTTTGATGAAGGCACAAAGTCAATGAAGTGGATAGATAATTAAATTTCTAAAAAATAGTGCTGGAACAACTGGATATTCAAACCCAGAAAACAGAACTTTGACAAATACCCTCTTTCACTTTATACAAAAATAAACTCAAATGTATCACAGACTAAAGGGAAAGATAGAAAGTTCTTTGTCCCAAGTTCCTGGCAAAGAGCCTTCTAGCCCAAGACTTTCTTGAATAATGAGGAACTTTCATTATTCACTATCAACCCATTGTTGTCATACCAGAGTGTCTGCTGGTGGGATAATTTAGAGAAGGTCTCTTTTAGCCTCAGGATGGGTCTTAGAACTTCAGCCTCACCCACTAGCTCTACTAATCTACTAATCTAAAACTGGAGATTAAAACTCTTGCAAAACCTCTTGCATAAGGAGACTGGGAAAACCCATTGGTGAAGACAGCCATATTCTGGAAGTAGATTGGAAGGCTGGGAAGCTCCATGCCCCACTTGCATGCCTTGCCTTTTACAACACTCCCACCTGGGACCACTGGAGCTGTATCGTTTATAAGAAACTGTAATATGCTAGCTAAGTAACCTCTCAGAGCTTTCTAAGTCTTCTATCAAATTATAGAATCCAAAGATGGGGATTATAAGAACCATACTATCTATAGCCTATAGCAGGTTATAAATACAGGAGATACAGGTCTTTAATTGCTTCAGTAAAGAAATAGTTTATGCACCAGTGTTAGCTCCAGGGAGATAATATCAGAATTTAATTGAAGGGCATTTTAGTTGGTGTCCAGATAGCTAAAATATTTCTTGTTGTGTAAAAACTCACATACTATCTGCCAGAAGTATTAGGTAAGCAGAAAAACCTCGTGAAGTAAGGAACAAAGGTCTTAAGCCATAATCTCTCAGGTAGATAGATGTAATTCTGAGGCACGTATATCTCACTGATGAATTTGGCACCATCTAAATTTAAAACATTTATTATGCAAAACCACAGCTAAGAGACTGAAAATAGGTAGAAGTGGGTGAATACCTGTGACCTGTCTGATGATGCCTTATATCTAGAACATGTAAAGAGTTCTCAAAACCCAACAGTAATAAAATAAACAGAGCAATCAATGAGGGAAAAGATATACACAGACACTTTACCAAAGAAAATAAACAAATGGAAAATAAGTATATGAAAGGAGATTCAACATCATTAGTTATGGAATTTCTAATTATTACCATAATACATTTAAGTCAAATTTGTAAAAGAAGAAGTTCCTTTTTTTTTCCCAATGGAAGCAAGAGAATATGAAGCAGCCTGAATTCTCATACACCATAGTTGGAATGTGAAATAGTAGAGCCATCTTGAAAAACAGGTTTTCTGTGTGTTAAACAAATATGTACTTATATCCTGGCCAAATCCCACATGTGAATGTGTGTAGCAGCTTAGTTAAACACTAACAACCCAAATAGCCCAATTTAAAAATGGGATACATACCCTAACAGAGAATTCTCAACAAAAGAATCTCAAATGGCAGAGGAAAGGAACTCTTAAAGAAACATTCAACATCCTTTGTCATCAGGTAAACACAAATCAAAACGACCCTGAGATCCACCTCACACCAGTCAGAGTGGCTGAGATCAAACCTCAAAGGAAACCGCATGCTCATAGTTGTGGAGCAAAAGGATCAGTCCTCCTTTCCTCTGCTGGTGGGAATGTAATCTTGTATGGTCACTCTGGAAATCAATTTGATAGATTCTCAGAAATCAGAATCAGCTCTACCTCAAGGCCCAGCTCTACTACTTATAGGAATATAACCAAAAGATATTCCATCATAGCACAAGCACACATGCTCCACTATGTTTGCAGCAGCCTAATTTGTAGTAGCCAGAAACTGGAGACAACCTAGATGTCCCTTAATCAAAGAATGGATATATATGGATGCAACTAGAAAATATCCTGAGGTAACCCATACCCAAAAGGATATGTATAATATGTACTTACTGATAAGTGGATATTAGCCATGGGGTATAGATTAATATGCTATAATTTAATCAACAGATCCAAAGAAGCCAAATAACAAGAAGGGCCCAAGGAAGGATGGTTGAATCTTTCTCAGAAGGGGAAGGAAAATAGATATCAGAGGTCAATATACAGGGAACAGAATGGAAGAGGGGTTGGAGAGAGGAGTGAGAAGGGAGATGGCTGGTACAAGATGAGGAAACAATCCCTAGGATGTGCCAGAGACATGGGATGGGGGGAGGCCCAGAGGGTCTATAGAGGCTACTCCAGCTGTGGGGAATATGGATCATAAAGTGGCCACTTCCTGTAGCCAGGCAGAATTTCCTGTGGAGAGATAAGGACAACAACCCACCCACAAAACCTTTGACCCAAAATGTGTCCTGCCTAAAAGATGTGCAGGAACAAAGATGGAGCAGAGACTGAGGGAATAGCCACCTAAAGCCAACCCCAAATTAAGACTCATCTCCCTGGCAAGAAACAATCCCTGACATTATTAATGATATTCTGTTATGCTTTTGGACAAGAAGCTAGCATAACCATCCTTTGAGAGGTTCCACCCAACAGCCAATAAAAAGAGACACAGAAACTCACACCCAAGGAGATGGAGGAGTCTCACAGAAGAATTGAGAAAAAGATTGAGGGACCCAAAGAGGACAGGGACTCCATAGGAAGACCAACAAAGTCAACTAACTTGAACCATTGGGGACTCTCAGAGACTAAATCACCAACCAAAGAGTGAGCATGGGCTGGACTTAGGCTCCCTGAACATAGGTTGCAAATGAGCAGCTTGGTCTTGATGTGGTCTTCCAACAACTGGAGCAGGGCCTGTCCCTGAGCCTGCCTGCCTGCCTGCCTGTCTGCCTGTGGATCCCTTCCCCCTAAATGGACTGCTTTGTCAGGCCTCAGTGGAAGAGAGGATGCACCTAGTCCTGCAGTGACTTGATGTATGTGTGGGTGGGGGAGCATGTCAGTTGAGGGGTGTCTCAAAAGAGAAGGGGAAGGAAGAATGGGCGAGGACTTGAATGAGTGGGTACTGGGAAAGAGGAAGAGCTAATATTAGGTAGTAAAGTATGTAAATAAATATTTTTTTTAAAAAATTACTCCAAATGAATTTGAGAATTGCTCTTTCTAACTCTATGAAGAATTGTGTTGGAATTTTGATGGGAACTGTGATGAATCTGTAGATTGCTTTTGGTAAGATGGCCATTTTTACTATATTAATGCTAACAATCCATGAGCATGGAAGATCTTTCTATCTTCTGAGGTCTTCTTCGATTTATTTCTTCAGGGACTTGAAGTTCTTGTCTTACAGATCTTTCACTTGCTTGGCTAGAGTCGCACCAAGATATTTTATATTATTTGTGACTAGGGGTGTTGTTTCTCAAATTTCTTTTCCTTTGAGTAGAAGAAGATTACTGATTTGTTAGAGTTAATTTTATATCCTGCCACTTTGCTAAAACTGTTTGTCAGCTGTAGGAGCTCTTTCGTAGAATTTTTGAGGTCTCTTATGTATACTATCATATCATCTGCAAATAGTGATATCTTGACTTCCTCCTTCCCAATTTGTATCCCTTTGATCTCCTTTTGTTGTCTAATTGCTCTGGCTAGAACTTTGAGTACAATATTGAATAGGTAGGGGAGAGTGGGCAGCCTTGTCTTGTCCCTGATTTTAATGGGACTGCTTTGAGTTTTTCTCAATCTGGCAGTTCCTGAAAAAAAAAATGGAAATAGTTCTACCTGAAAACTCATCTCTATCACTACTGGGCATATACCCAGAAGATACTCCACTATATTTATTTGTATTTATGTCTTATTTATAATAGCCAGAAGCTGAAAACAACCAAGATGTCCCTCAACAGAAGAATGGATACAGAAAATGTGGTACATTTACACAATGGAGTACTACTCAGCTATTAAAAACAATGACTTAGTGAAATTCAAACGCAAATGGATGGAACTAGAAAATATCATTCTGAGTGAGGTAATCCAGACACAAAAGAACACACATGGTATATACTCACTGATAAGAGGATATTAGCCCGAAACCTCTCAATGTCCATGATACAACCCACAGACCATATGAAGCTTAGGAGGAAGGAAGGCCAGGGTGCGGATGCTTCAGTCCTGTGTTGAGGGAGGGAAAGGATGATTGTGGGAGGTGCATGGATTGGGGGACCTGGGGGAGAGAGAGAGGAAGGGGAGGAAACAAAAGGCGCAGTATCAGGTACTGGAGGGGACAGGAAAGAGGTACAGAGGATCAGGAAACTGAATAAAAATATGTAGCAGTGGAGGATAAAGAATTGGAGGTAGTCACTGGAGGGCCCCAGATGCCAGGGAAACGAGAGGCTCCCAGGACCCAACAGGGATGACTTTATCAGAGAAGAGGAGATAGAACCTGTAGAGAACATCTCCAGTAGATAGGCACGGCCCCTGGTGGAGGGATAGCGCCACCCCACACATCTTAAAGTTTTTAACTCAGAAATGTTCCCATTTAAAGGACAAACAGGGACAAAAACCAGAACAGAGACTAAAGGAATGGCCATCTGGGCACTGCCCAACCTGAGGATCCATCCTGTTTGCAGATACCGACCTCCCTGCAACACACAGACACTGTTGCTATTGCCAAGAGGTGCTTGCTGACAGGAACCTGGTGTGGCTGTTCCTTGGGAGGTTCTGCCAGCAACTGGCCAATGCAGATGTGGATGCTTGGAGCCAACCATCAGACTGAGCTCAGGGATCCTGGCGGGGGAGCTGGCAGAAGGACTTGAGGAGCAGAGGAGTACTGTAACCCCATAGGAAGAACATCAGCTGACCAGACCACTCAGAGTCCCTCCCCAGGGACTAGAGCATCAGCCAAGGAGTGTACAGGGAGGGATCCATAGCTCCAGATACTTATGTAGCTGAGGATAACCTTGTCTGGCATCAATGGGAGGGGGGATCATTGGACCTGTGGAGGTTTGATGCCCCTGCGTAGGGGGATGCTGTAGCCGTGAGGTGGGAGAGGCTATGTGGGTGGTGGAGCACCCTCATCTAGACAGAGGGGAGGTTGAGAAGAGAGAAGAGGGCAAAGAGGGTGGATGTGGGGTGGGGGGTTGCAGAGGGGTAACCAGGAATTGGGATATCATTTGAGATGTAAATGAATGGAATGATTAATTAAAGAATTTTTTTAAAAGAGTAATTGTTCTCCATTCAAATTTAAAAACAAATTTCAAAAATAGAGCCCAAGCAATTATACCACGACATTTTCCATTCTCTATTATACATGGAACCAATGGGCATTTTTGGTTTTTACAGTTTTGTGGAGCAGCTGGAAGCAGCATAATAATTTTGCATGTAAAATCACTAAGTGTGTAAATCTGTACTTAAAATAATTATTTAGCCAGGCACAGTGGTGGGCACTTGTAATCCTAGCATTTAACAGATTGAGACAGGAAGATCAGATATTCAGTTGAGCCTATCCTGGATTACTAAGTGAGATCCTGTCTCAAAATCACACAGATGTTGTTTTATATTCCTGTATTAGTCAGGGTTCTCTAGAGCCACAAAACTTATGGAATGTCTCTATATATTAAAGGAAATTATTAGAATGACTTACAGTCTACAATCCAACTAACCAACAGTGGGAAACTGTGAATGGGAAGTCTACTAGTTGCCCAGCCCACAAGCATGGATATTTCAATGGGTCTTCTATATAAACTGGAATCCTTAAGAAGTAGGTTTGAGCTTATGTGCTGGCAAGTACATGCAAGCAGCAAAGAAGAAAGAGAAAGAGGAAGAGGAGGAGGAGGAGGAGGAGGAGGAGGAGGAGGAGGAGGAGGAGGAGGAGGAGGAGGAGGAGGAAGAGGCCATTGTCCTTACATAGGCCTGTATCAGAAGTTATAGCCCATAGTAAAGGTGTGCACCACCACGCCTAGATTTGGAATTTGCTCTGTCCCAGGCTGGCCTTGAACTCAGAGATCTGCTTGCCTCTGTCTCCTGCGATTATAGGCATGTACGACCTTGCCTGGGCCTAAGCTTTTTATGGCCACTATGCCTCAAGATCTGGATCGAAATCTATAGGCTACCATTTTGAATAGGAATTCAAAAGCTTTTCAGTTTCAAGAAGTCCCACATATCAACTGTTAATCTTAAAGTCTGAGCCATTGGTGTTCTGTTCTGGAAGTTTTTTCATGTGTCAATGCATTCAAGGATATTTCTCACTTTCTCTCCTATTAGATTCCGTTTATTCGGTTTTATGTTCAGGGATCTGGGCAGGTAGCAGGATCAAGCTGGGAGGAAAAGAAAAGAGAAGCACAGAGGGCCAGGAGGATGAACGGAAATATGCAGCTGCTAGTGGTGGGAAACTCCTAGAAAGTCCCAAAGACCTGGACGGGGAAAGATCCCAAGACTCAGTATGGGTAACCTTAGTGGAAATGCCCAACAGTGGGGATATAGAACCTGAAGAGACCACCTCCAATATTACGACAGGACCACCAGTGGAGGGATGGGGACATCAACCCACCTACAAATCTTTTGACCCAAAATTCTTCCTGCCTAAAAGAAATGCAGGGACAAGAAGCATTGACTAGAAGAATGGCAGACCAGTGACAGGCCCTACTTGAGATCTATCCCACAATTGGGCACCAAAATCACTATTACTGATGCTATGTTGTGCTTGCAGACAGGAGCCTGGCATGGCTGTTCTCTGAGAAGCTCTACCCAGCAGCTTACTGAAACAAATGTAGAAACTCACAGCCAAGCATTGACTGAGGTTGGAGATCCCTATGGAAGAGTTGGGGAAAGGATCAAAGGAACTAAAGCGGGTGGCAACCCCACAGGAGGACCAGAGTCAACTAACCTGGACCCCTGAGAGCTCCCAGAGACTAAGCCACCAACCAAAGAGCATACACAGGCAGGTCCAAGGCCTCCTAGCCTCAGTGGGAGAAGATGAGGCTAAACCTATAAAGACTTGATGCCCCAGGGTGGTAGGACACCCTGGTGGGGGCACCTTCTCAGAAGTGAAGTATGGAATGAGGTGAGCCAAGGAGGGAGGCAAAATTTGGGATGTAAATATATAAAATAATTAATTAATAAAAATAAATATATATAATTTAAAAGTATCTCTTATTTTCTGTCACACACTAGACTGAATGATTGACTGATTGGTTTGGTTTGACTAGTTACTTTTTTTTTTTTGTTTTGTTTTTTGTTTTTTTCGAGACAGGATTTTTCTGTGTAGCCCTGGCTGTCCTGGAACTCACTCTGTAGACCAGGCTGGCCTCGAACTCAGAAATCTGCCTGCCTCTGCCTCCCAAGTGCTGGGATTAAAGGCATGCGCCACCACCGCCCGGTGACTAGTTACTTTTTGAAACGAGGGCTCACTTTTAGCCCAGGCTAGCCTCAAACATACAATCCTCTTGGTCCAGCCTCCCAAACTCTGGGAATGCAAGTTTGTGTATCACTGTGCCTGGTTACGTGCTGGCTTAATTATTTAAATTTCCATAGACTTTCTAGAGATCTTGTAAGACTGCCTCAATGTTTTCATAAATGTTCAGTGAGGCAGCTATGGTGAGTATATCTTTTTCCAAAAAGTTTGACCTACATTAGGTGACCAAGCAGCCATCTGCCTCACTCACGACAAGGTGAATTGGCAGTCACCTGTCTACTCCATGTTCACATGGGAGTATAACATTGCGTATAACAAAATTTCTTCCTTCAATCTATGAACAGACAGTTATTCTGTAATGTTGGAATACAGTCAAAAGAATGCCCTATTGTGAACAATGCCTTGAGGAACTGTGAGAGAGGCTCCAGGAAAAAGGTAGAGGGCCTTTTACCTCAGGTCCATTTGGTTCCCTGGATTGTTCTTAGCTGTGATTTCAATCCTCCTGTGACAAACACTTAGATTCAATTTTTAAGACATGTTTGTTCTTGTTGGATGTCAGATCATGGCTATAGAATGCAATCTGTTCAGTGCACCATAAATCTGGATATAAATCTGGATATAATTCTGCTTTGCTTTCATTTCCTCTCAGATATAATCTATAGTATGTGTTAGGCAACTGTGTTTAAATTGTTCTGCCCTGAGAAAGTTCTAGGAAAAGACTGCTCTGCTAATATTTAATATGTGCTTACTGATGTTCATTTACGTGTTGTTCTAATATATTTTTCTGAACTCAAACAACCTTCCTTGAATAACTGCTTTCTTGGTTACAGTCATGTATAAAAGTACACTGAGACTAAAGTAAGATTGTCTAGAGCATCAGACCTTAGTCTGCCCCACTCTTTCAGGTTCTCGGATCCCTAGTCTATCAGACAAGATCTGCATAGAGGCCAAAAGTTTGACATGCTGTTTAGAAATGAGTGGGTTAGCTGGGCAGGGAGGTGGGGAGTATCTGCAAAGAAGTGGGGAGGGAAAACATGAGCTAAACATAGACTATGCAAAAATTTTCTAAAGAAAAAAGTGAAATGAGCAGGTAACTATTATGATAGTAGACGAAAGTGGGGTGCAAAGGCAAGTGCCATGTTTTAGAACAAAATAAGGAAGATGAGCTAATAATACCCAGAACTGCCATTTAAAAGGCAAAATGCATTTTGACATTTGCTTTAAACTTGGCAATTTTAAATTCTTTGTTCCTTATACACTAAGCTATCAAGAGAGTGAAATCTTGTATGTAGGTAAAATATAGCCTACATGGTCACCGTGTATTATAGAATGCCAAGACTCAAATCCTATGCTGTATTCCCTAATGCTCAGACACAAGATAGACCACCTAACCTTTCTAAAATGCAGCTTCTGTCTCTGTAAAATCAGAATAATTCCACCAGTATAAACGCAGTAAAAAGAATAAATTTTACAAGCAACCTAGTCCAATTTGAATTTTGAATTCTTTTATTTATATATTTAAGTATCTGTGATTGATACCCCACACTCAAATACTATGCAACAGCAAAGAGTGTCTGTTCCACAGAGAACATGCATGGCAGGGGTCTACCATACATCAGGAATGAAAGAAAGAAGTGTGAACTTTGCAGGGTCAATTTAAAGCCTGTTAGGATAGGAGTGAGTGACTTTTACTTTTCTTTCCCATGATTGGTTGCTTCTATCTCTAGGAATATAGGTGCCTTTGGGATTAGTAAGGTTCCAAAGTCTTTCCATAATCCTCCCCAAAAGCCAGCATGGTCAGGTTGTCACAATAATACCCCACAATCCTGGTACCCATTTCTGTCTTAGTGAAGATTACTATTTCTGTGATGAAACATTGTTAAAGTAACTTTTATTCACCTGATGTAACTCTTGTCTGGGAGGCTTGCTGTCTTCATCTGCTAACCTAGACCTAGTCCTAGAAAGTTCTAGACTCTGTACAATCTTACCTAGGCCTAGAGAGTTTTCAGCCTCTGAGACTTATTGCTAAATAAGCTCACCTTTCTTGTTTTTTCTGATCTCTGGATGGCTGGTTTAAATCAGCTGTTCAGGCTCAAAACTTCTGTCCACACTAACTGATTCAATTTGGCTTCTCTCTCTCTCTCTCTCTCTCTCTGCCTCTCCTGAATTGCTCTTCTTGACCTCAAATTAACTCCAGCAATCTGTTCTAATTTTTTTGGCTCCTTCTCACTCTGGTTCCTTCTGTCTTTACCCATATGTCTCTTTTTTACTTGTTCTCTCTTCAACACATCTCTGTAAAACTCTCCCAGTAAAACTGCTTCTTTTCTTTTTTCTCTCTGTCTCTTCTCTCTTAAATAGCCTCTTCTTCTTCTCTTCTCTTCTCTTCTCTTCTCTTCTCTTCTCTTCTCTTCTCTTCTCAGAAGACTTAGGCATTTCCTATTCTGTCAAATCTGTTGGGGTCCAGGATTTGCCCCCACAAACTACACAAACACTGATCTCAGTTAAATAGGGATGGTTTGTTGAACTCTCACACTCTTACTTGCTGGCTTGCTTCTCATGGATTATTTAGTCTGCTTTCGTATAGAACCTAGGATGACTAACCCAGAGATGTCACTGCCCACAATGGGGTGAGCCCTCCCACATCAATCACTAATTAAGAAAATGCCCCACACTCGGATCTTGTGCATACTTTTTCTTAATTAAGTTTCTGTCCTTTGTTATGCTTATGTCAAGGTGACATAAAGCTAGTCAGTACATGTATTATACCCACTGATTCTACATACTGACTTGAAATCACAAGGAAAATGGATGCTCTTTTACAGATACAGATGGTCATTTTCAAAGATCTTAGAAGAAGTTTGGAGATTCAAACAAATTAAATATGGAAGACTGGGGGAGCAACTTAGCTTTATCAATTGAGTATCTTAGAATGCTCACTATTCTCTCTGCCTGCCTGGCCTCAGTCTGCAAGGCTCACTCATGTTATCTTTTTTATCTATAGTCCTCAATGCCTCATTATAGTAAAACTAAGATCTTCATCTTGAAGGGATTAAAAGGCTATGATTTCTGAATTTTTCTTTTTGACTCCAGTATTCCCTACCCAGACAAAGAGAAGGATCTGACATTATCTGGATAATTCTACAAGCCAGCAAAGCACTGTTCCCTGGGTAACAGCAAATGTTCTTGAATCACAGAGCAGAGAATCTACAGAGAAATCTATGAAATATGTACTTCCATCCCATCCCTGAAGACCCCACAGTCTGAAGCCCTGCCAGAAAGTCTGCTTCAGCCAGAGCCACAGTCTTTTCAGGTGACCTTCAGAAACCCAGGGACACAAGAGGCAAGCTCGAGACAGAGACACCCAAGCTAGCTAACACTAGAGATAACCAGATGATGAGAGACAAGCTCAAGACTATAAGGAACAGAAGCAAATATACTTTTGAATCATCAGAACCCAGTACTCCCACCACAGCAAGCCCTGGATACCCCCAACATACCTGAAAACCAGGATGCTGACCAACAATCCTAACCCATGAAAATGATAGAGTCCTTTAAGGAGGATATAAATAACTCACTGAAATAAATATAAAAAAAACACAGTAGAAAACAAGTAGAAGCCCTTAAAGAGGAAACAAATAAATCCCTTAATGAAATATAAATAAACACAATCAAACAGGTGAAGGAATTGAACAAAGTGGTCCAAGACCTAAAAATAGAAGTAGAAACAATAAGGAAAACACAAATAAAGGCAACTCTGGAAGTGGAAACCTAGGAAAGGGGTCAGGAACTACAGATGTAAGCATAAACCGCAGACTACAGGAGATAAGAGAGAGAATATCAGGTGTAGAAGATACATTAAAAAAATATTGACACAATGGTCAAAGAAAATTCAAAACATAAAAACTCCTAACCCAAAACATTCAGGAAATCTGGGAAACAACAAAAAGACCAAATCTAAGAATAATAGAAATAGAAGAAAGCAAAGATTCTCAGCTCAAAAACAAGAAAATATCTTCAACAAAAACATAGAAGAAAACTTCCCCAACCTAAAGAAAAAGATGGTCATAAAATTACAAGAAGTCTACAGAACACCAAATAGATTGGACCAGAAAAGAAAATACTTTTGTCACATAATAATCAAAACACTAGCCTTCCGCCTCTCTCCGGGATCTGAGGCCCGAAGCAGACACCCACCCAGTCTGCTTCTGGGGGCACCGGATCCCTCCTGACCCATCCTTGAGGATGCAAGGAACCCAGAGCAGTAGGTAAGAAGACCCACTCACTGCCCTAGGCACAGAGCTGAGTGCAGGGAGTGCTCAGATTCCAGCAGAACCCCAAACCCCGACCCTGCGGAATAGCACACCCCTTCCACCTCTCTGCCGGATCTGAGGCCTGAAGCAGACACTCGCTGGTCTGCTTCTGGGGGCACCAGATCCCTCCTGACCTACCCTAGAGGGTGCAAGGAACCCAGAGAAGTAGAGGATCCACTGAACCCAGAGTGGCAGAGGACCAAAGTAACTCAGAGCGGCATACAACATATCACAAGACATAATAGAGGAGCCACGACACTCAGAGCAGTGGACACATTAGCCTGAGACATCCTAGAAGAGACATTACACCCAGAACAGTGGACACCTAGCTGGACTGCTACCTAGGAGGCACTATATTCTGAGTTATCCTAGAGCTATCATCGTACTCAGAGCAGCTAGAGAAGATCACAGAGACATTGGGACCCCAAGAAGACCAGAAACAAGCAAGATAACTGGAAAGGGAGGCCTCAATCAGAGACAGAAAGTACAGGGAACACTAGCGTTAACCAAATGGCAAAAGGCAAGTGCAAGAACGTAAGCAACAGAATCTAAAGTTACATGGAAACATCAGAACCCAGTTCCCCCATTATAGCAAGCCCTGAACACCCCATCACACCAGAAAAGCAGGACTCAGAATTAAAATCTCTTCTCATGATGTTGCTAGAGGACTTTAAGAAGGACATAAATAACACTCTCAAAGAAATTAAGGAGAGCACAGACAGACAGATAGAAGCCCTTAAAGAGGAAACGCAAAAATCCCTTAGGGAATTGGAAGAAAAAATAACCAAACAGCAGAAGGAATCAAACAAAACCTCCCAAGATTTAAAAACAGAAGTAGAAACAATAAAGAAATTACAAAGGGAGACTACCCTGGAGATAGAAAACCTAAAAAAAGGATCAGGAGTCATAGACACAAGTATAACCAACAGAATACAAGAGATAGAAGAGAGAATCTCATGTGCAGAAGATACCATGGAAAACATTGACACAACTGTCAAAGAAAATGCAAAATGCAAAAAGCTACTAACCCAAAACATACAGGAGATCCAGGACACAATGAGAAGGCCAAACCTAAGGATAATAGGTATAGATGAGGGGGAAGACTCCCAACTTAAAGGGCCAGTAAATATCTTCAACAAAATTATAGAGGAAAAATTTCCTAACCTACAGAAAGACATGTCCATAAATATACAAGAAGCCTACATAACTCCAAATACTTTAGACCAGAAGAGAAATACCTCCCGTCACATAATAATCAACATCAAATGTACAAAACAAAGAAAAAATACTAAAAGCAGTAAGGGAAAAAGGTAAAGTAACATATAAAGGACTACCTATAAGAATTAAACCAGACTTCTCACCAGAGACTATAAAAGCCAGAAGATCCTGGACGGATATCATACAGACCCTAAGAGAACACAAATGCCAGCCCAGACTACTATACCCAGCAAAACTTTCAATCAATATTGATGGAGAAACCAAAATATTCCATGATAAAATCAAATTTGCACAATATCTTAACACAAATCCAGCACTTCAAAGGATAATTGGGGGAAAACTCCAACACAAGGAGGGAAACTACAACCTAGAAAAAGCAAGAAAGTAATCTTCCAACAACCCTAAAAGAAGACCCCTACACAAACATAACTCCAATGCCAATAATAACAAAAATAACAGGAAACAACATTCATTATTCCTTAATATCTCTTAATATCAATGGACTCAACTCTCCAATAAAAAGACATAGACTATCAGACTGGATACATAAACACATCCCAGAATTTTGCTGCATACAGGAAACGCACCTCTGTGAAAAAGACAAACACTACCTCAGAGTAAAAGGATGGAATATAATCTTACAAGCAAATGGTCCCAAGAAACAAGCTGGAGTAGCCATTCTAATATCAAATAAAATCAGTTTTCAACCAATAGTAATCAAAAAAGATAAAGAAGGTCACTTCATATTCATCAAAGGAAAAGTGTACCAAGAGGAGCTTGCAATTCTGAACATCTACGCTCCAAACAAAAAGGCACCCACATACATAAAAGAAACTTTACTAAAACTTAAAGCATACATTACACCCCACACAATAATAGTGGGAGATTTCAACACCCCACTCTCAGCTATGGACAGATCATGGAAACAGAAACTAAATCAAGACACAATGAAATTAACAGAAGTTATGAACCAATTGGACTTAACTGACATCTATAGAACATTTCATCCTAAAACAAAAGAATATACCTTTTTCTCAGAACCTCATGGTACCTTCTCCAAAATAGATCATATAATTGGTCACAAAACAGGCCTCAACAGATACAAAAAGATTGAAAATTGTACCCTATCAGACCACCATGGACTAAGACTCGTCTTTGACATGGACAAAAACAACAGAAAGCACACATACACGTGGAAACTGAACAATGCTCTACTCAATGATAACTTGGTCAAGGAAGAAATAAAGAAAGAAATTAAAGACTTTTTAGATTTAAATGAAAATGAGGACACTTCATATCAAAATTTATGGGACTCCATGAAAGCAGTACTGAGAGGAAAAATCATAGCTCTAAGTGCCCACAAAAAGAAAATGGAAAGAGCATACATTAACAACTTGACAGCACACCTGAAAGGGTTAGAATAAAAAGAAGCTAATATACCCAAGAGGAGTAGACGGCAGGAAATAATCAAACTCAGGGCTGAAATCAACCAAGTTGAAACAAAGATCAACAAAACCAGGAGCTGGTTCTTTGAGAAAATCAACAAGATAGACAAACCCTTAGCCAGACTAATCAAAGGGCGCAGAGACAGCACTCAAATCAATAAATTAGAACTGAAAAGGGAGACATAACAACAGAAACAGAGGAAATTAAAAAAATTGTTAGATCCTATTACAAAGGCCTATACTCAACAAAATTGGAAACTCTGGATGAAATGGACAGCTTTCTAGATAGATACCAGGTACCAAAGTTAAACAAGGAGCAGATAAACCATCTAAACAGCCCTATAACCCCTAAAGAAATAGAAGCAGTCATCAAAAATCTCCCCACCAAAAAAAGTCTGGGACCAGATGGTTTTAGTGTAGAATTCTACCAGACCTTCCAGGAAGACCTAGTACCAATTCTCTTCAAACTATTCCACAAAATAGAAACAGAAGGAACAATACCCAATTTGTTCTACGAAACTATAATTACGCTCATACCAAAGCCTCACAAAGACCCAACAAAGAAAGAGAACTACAGACCAATCTCTCATGAATATTGATGCAAAAATACTCAATAAAATTCTCGCAAACCGAATCCAAGAACACATCAAAGCAATCATCCATCATGATCAAGTAGGCTTTATCCCAGGAATGCAGGGTTGGTTCAATATTCGAAAATCCATCAATGTAATCAACTACATAAATAAACTCAAAGAAAAAAAATCACATGATCATCTCACTGGATGCTGAGAAAGCATTTGACAAAATTCAACATCCCTTCATGTTAAAAGTCCTGGAAAGAGCAGGAATTCAAGGTCCATACCTAAACATAGTAAAAGCAATATACAGCAAGCCAGTAGCCAACATCAAACTAAATGGAGAGAAACTTGAAGCAATCCCACTAAGATTAGGGACTAGACAAGGCTGCCAATCTCACCCTACCTATTCAATATAGTACTGGAAGTCCTAGCTAGAGCGATTAAACAACAAAAGGAAGTCAAAGGGATACAAATAGGAAAAGAAGAAGTCAAAATTTCTCTATTTGCAGATGATATGATAATATACTTAAGTGACCGAAAAATTTCCATCAGAGAACTCCTAAACCTGATAAACAACTTCAGTAAAGTGGCTGGATATAAAATCAACTCAAACAAATCAGTAGCCTTCCTATACTCAAATGATAAACAGGCTGAGAAAGAAATTAGGGAAATGACACCCTTCACAATAGTCACAAACAATATAAAATATCTTGGAGTGAACCTAACCAAGCAAGCAAAAGATCTGTATGACAAGAATTTCAAGTCTCTGAAGAAAGAAATCAAAGAAGATCTCAGAGGATGGAAAGATCTCCCATGCTCATGGATTGGCAGGATTAATTTAGTTAAAATGGCCATCTTGCCAAAAGCAATCTATAGATTCAGTGCAATCCCCATCAAAATTCCAAATCAATTCTTCACAGAGATAGAAAGAGCAATTTGCAAATTTATTTGGAACAACAAAAAAACCCAGGATAGTGAGAACTATTCTCAACAACAAAAGAACTTCGGGGGGAATCACCATCCCTGACCTCCAACTGTACTACAGGGCAACAGTAATAAAAACTTTATGGTATTGGTACAGATATAGGCAGACAGATCAATGGAATAGAATTGAAGACCCAGAAATGAGCCCACATACCTATGGTCACTTGATCTTTGACAAAGGAGCTAAAACCATCCAGTGGAAAAAGGACAGCATTTTTAGCAAATGGTGCTGGTTCAACTGGAGGTCAACATGTAGAAAAATGCAAATCGATCCATGCTTATCTCCTTGTACAAAGCTCAAATCCAAGTGGAAAAAGGACCTTCATTTAAAACCAGATACACTGAAACTAATAGAAGAGAAGGTGGGGAAGACCCTCGAATACCTAGGCACAGGGGAAAAGTTTCTGAGCAAAACACCAATGGCTTATGCTGTAAGATCAAGAATTGACAAATGGGACCTCATAAAATTGCAAAGCTTCTGTAAGGCAAAGGACATTGTCAATAGGACAAAACGGCAACCAACAGATTGGGAAAAGATCTTAACCAATCCCACATCCGATAGAGGGCTAATATCCAAGATTTACAAAGAACTCAAGAAATTATACTTCAGAAAACCATATAACCCTATTCAAAAATGGGGAACAGAGCTAAACAAAGAATTCTCAACAGAGGAAACTCGAATGGCTGAGAAGCACCTTAAGAAATGCTCAACATCCTTATCAACAGAGAAATGCAAATCAAAACAACCCTGAGATACCATCTCACACCAGTCAGATTGGCTAAGGTCAAAAACTCAGGTGATAGTAGATGCTGGCGAGGATGCGGAGAAAGAGGAACACTCCTCCACTGTTGGTGGGATTGCAAGCTGGTACAATCACTCTGGAAATCAGTCTGGCGGTTCCTCAGAAAACTGGACATAGCATTACCTGAGGATCCAGCTATACCACTCCTGGGCATATACCCAAAAAACACTCCAACATATAACAAGGACATATGCTCCACTATGTTCATAGCAACCTTATTTATAATAGCCAGAAGCTGGAAAGAACAAAGATGTCCCTCAACGGAAGAATGGATACAAAAAATGTGGTACATATACACAATGAAGTATTACTCAGCTATTAAAAATAATGAATTTGAGAAATTTATAGTCAAATGGATGGATCTAGAAATTACCATCCTGAGTGAGTTAACCCAATCACAAAAGAACACACATGGTATTTACTCACTGTTAAGCGGATGTTAGCCGAAAAACTTAGAATAGCGAAGACTCAACCCACAGACCACGTGAAGCTCATGAAGAAGAAAGACCAAGAGGGGATGCCTCAGTTCTAGTTAGAACCAGTAACAAAAATACTCAAGGGAGCAATTATGGAAACAAAACATGGGACAGAAACTGAAGGAGGAGCCATCGAGAGACCATTCCACCTGGACATCCATCCCATGTACTGTCACCTAAGCTAGACGTTGATGTAGATGACTGGAAATGCATGCTGTCAAGAACATATTATAGCTGTATCCTTAGAGATCTGCCAGAGACTGACACATTCAGAAGACGATGCTCACAGCTAACCACTGATTTGATCAAGGGTTTCCCAAGGGAGAACTTAGAAGACTAAGGGAGCAGAAAGGGTTTGTGACCCCAAGAGGAAAGCAACAATACCAAACAATCCAGAGCCCCCCAGGGTCTGAACCACCAGCCTGGGAGCACATAGGGAGGGACCTACGACTCTAGTGGTATATGTAGGGGAGGATGGCCTTTTTGGGCATGGGTGGGAGAAGAGATTCTTGGTCCCATGAAAAACCAACACAGAAGGGGGGAAGTGTGAGGGTGAGGAGGGGGTAGTGGGAGTTGGGGGTGGGTTCGGGCACAGCCTCATAGAAGGGATATAAGGAGGGGGGATGGGATAAGGGGTTCCTGGGTGGTGGGGGAAATGGGATAAGAGGATAAAAATTGAAATGTAAATATTATAACCAACTACATAAAAGGGGGGAAAAAGTTGTTAGAACCAACATCTTTTTTTAAAAAAATGTCAGCCCTCTAGGAAAAAAAAAATCTTTTTTTTCTTGATACTAAAACTTGTCCAGAGAATTGTATATTGCAGAATGCACAGCCTTTGTGTATCTACTCATCAATCAAAACGAATAGACCTATTCAAATCTCCGGTGTCTGGGAGTTCCATCTGGATGCAGTGAGGACACAGCGTCAGAGGCTTATCAATTTGCTCTTCCCCCCCCCACCCCTCTTCTGATGTCTCGACGCCCGTAATCAGCTTGAAGAAGTTAAAGAAGAGTCAGCGCCCCTATTCCCTGGGCTTGGGGACTAAGGTGATTAATATGGGGCTGTCTCTCTGGGGAACAGCAGTGATTTTGTTGGAACAGGGAAGATTAGCTAGGATTTATGGCATAGCCATAACCTATTGGTAGAAATCTGTATAATTTAGTATCAAGATGAAGTTATAATTTCTTAAATGGTACAAAATTCACTTGGATTTCAAATTTAAGGTTTACATTGGTATAAGCTTCTCATCAATATGAAAGTGAAATGAATATAGATACTCTCTTGGGCATTGTGCCTGTAAAACACATTTAGAAATACAAGACTTAGACCCAGTCCTTCTTTAACTTTTTTAACTGATTTGGGATGACTAGCCTGTGAGTTAAGGGACTATAGCAAATTCATGACTTTGAGTTTATTGTTAGGGTGTTTTCTATATTTCATTTAGAAATAGCTGAGAGAAGATAACAGACAGCAGTCCAGGTTACCTTATATGGATAGTTGGATTTCAAAACGTCAGAAATCCATAGAATTGATGTCACAAATATTTCTATATTAATGTTCATTTTGATTAGAGACCTGTCTGCTCCTGACAGCTTCCTGTCTTGGATTCTAAGAAGAAATTGAGCATCTTTGGAGTTACTCCTGTTGTGGTGAGACAGCCACCAGGCAAGAATTGCCTCTCTCCATCTACAGAAAAGGACACACTTGCAGAATAGTCGACTGATTATATCTGCCTAGACAGAGTAACCAGCCCTTAATAATTCTGCAGCACTAAAGTCTGTCAGATGAGTTTGGGCCAGAAGGCTGAAGATTTGATGCTCCAACGTTCGGTAGTATAGGGGTTGTCCAGGTGTTCAGCGGTCTCTATAAATTGGCTAAGTTTTAGAAGCTATGCTTATTGCTTCCCATAAATTCAGTTAATTTAGTCATTCTGGATTTCTGACGGCATTGAAGACCTATAGACTCATAGCCAATCCAGGCTATTTACCTTGAGAGAAAAGATCTGAGTGGAGGGTTCTCAGCTGACATTCATTCTAAAGCCAAGAAAAAGCCAGGTTCAAAACTAAGTGTTCTAGTCAAGAGAGACGGCAGAGGTTCTGGCTAGTCAACAAAAGAATGGACTGGGTATTAAGACTATCTTGTACCTCACTGGTACAAATAGGAATAATTGTGCTCTAATTGTACTCTGAGAGAAAAGCTTTATTTTAACAGAAAGGGTAATATGTAGGAGGAGCTAAGGGGAAAGGAGCACCAAGAGGAAAAGATGGAGTAAGGAGAGGAGAAGATGAAGTAGATGAGAAGCTCGGTAATGAGAGAGAAAAAGAGAGAGAAAGAGAGAGGAGGCATGGAGGCAGACGTTCACGTGTCTCCACTAGTCAAAGATAGTTTACATAGCTAGATTGGGTATTAGGTTACACTTCTGATTGAGCATTACCATACTTACAAAGCCCTTGATTTACATTTTAAAAATTGTATAAAAGCCAAATGGAAAAGGGGGGCATGGGATAGGGGTTTTCTGTGGAAGGGAAATGGGGAAAGGGATTAGCATCTGAAATGTAAATAAAATATCCAATAAAAAATAATCAAAACATTAAATGCACAGATCAAAGAAAAAATATTAAAAACTGTAAGGGAAAAAGACCAAGTAACATATAAAGGCAGACCTATCAGAATTACATCAAACTTCTCAACAAAGACCTTAAAAGCCAGAAGAGCCTGAACAGAGGTTATGCAGAACATAAGAGAACACAAATGCCAGCCCAAGCTACTGTACCTGGCAAGACCCTCAATCATAATAACTGGAGAAACCAAAATGGTCAAGACCAAACCAAATTTAAACAGTATCTATCTACCAATCCAGCCCTACAGAGGATTCTAGAAGGAAAACTACAACACAAGGAGGGTACCTACAGCAAAGAAAAAACAAAAAATAATCCTCTTACAAGAAAACCAAAGGAGAGAGTCACATACACATAATGATGCCTACAACAACAAACATAACAGCAGCTAACAATAATCTTTTATTAATATCTCTCAGTATCAATGGACTTAATTCCCCAATAAAGATGTGAGCTAACAGACAAGATGCTCAAGCAAGATTCAGCAATTTACTGAATACAAGAAACACACCTCAATGACAAAGACGGACTCTACATCAGAGTAAAACACTGGGGGGAAAAGTATTCCAAGCAAATGGTCCCAAGAAACAAGCATGAGTTGCCATTTTAATATCGAGTAAAATAGACTTTCAACCAAAAGTTATCAAGTGAAATGGGAAGAACACTTCATATTTATCAAAGGAAAAAAATCAACAAAAGAAAGTCTCAATTCTAAACATCTATGCCCCAAATGCAAGGGCACCCACATTCATAAAAGAAACTTTACTAGAGCTCAAAATACACATTGAACCCCACACAATAATAGTGAAAGACTTCAACACCCCACTCTCACCACTAGACAGGTTACTGAAACAGAAACTAAACAGAGACACAGTAAAACTAACAGAGTTTATGAACCAAATGTATTTAACAAATATATACAGAATATTTCACCCTAAAACAAAAGAATATACCTTCTTCTCAGCACCTCATGCTACCCTCTCCAAAACTGACCATATAATTGATCACAAAATAAGCCTCAACAGATATAAGAAGATTGAAATAATTCTATGCATCCTATGAGACCACCACAGACTAAGGCTAGACTTCAATAACAACAACAATAAAGAGAAAATCCACATACCCATTGAAACTGAACAACTCTCTACTCAATGATAACTTGGTCAGGGAAGAAATTAAAGACTTCCTAGAATTCAATGAAAATAATGACATAGCATGCTCAAATTTATGCAAGCAGTGCTAAGAGGAAAATTCATAGCACTAAGAAATTGGAGAGATCCTACACTAGCAATTTAACAGCACACCTGAACATCTAGAACAAAAAGAAGCAAACACCACCAAGAGAGGTAGGCTGCAGGAAATAGTCAAACTCAGGGCTAAAATCAACCAAATAGAAACAAATAGAATGATACAAAGAATCAACAAAACTAAAAGCTGGTTCTTTGAGGAAAATCAACAAGATAAATAAACCTTTAACAAAACTAACTAAAGGGCACAGAGATAATATACAAATTATCAAAATCAGAAAAAAAGAAGACATAACAAAAGAAACTGAGGAATTCAAAAAATCATCAGATGGCTATACTCAACACAATTGAAAAATCTAGATGAAATTTTCTACAGAGAAACCACATATCAAACTTAAACCAAGAGGAGGTAAGCTATCTAAACAGGTCCATATCCCTCAAGGAAATAGAAGAGATCATTAAAAACCTCCCAACCAAAAAAAAATGGAAGGAAGGAAGGAAGGAAGGAAGGAAGGAAGGAAGGAAGGAAGGAAGACCCAGGTGGCTTAGTGCAGAATTCTACCAGACCTTCAAAGAAGAGCTGATACCAACACTCCTCATACTAGTCCATAAACTAGAAACAGGAGGTGTGGGAAGCCTTTCACGCTGGCACCTGACGCGCGTGTAAAACCACGCATGCGCAGTGGCAAAGGACTGCCTAGTCACCGCCCAGCTCGGGACGTCACATCCGCCATTGGACAAGTAAAACTGCGCATGTGCAGTGGCAGGGGAACATGGGAATTTGAGCAAGCAGCCAATCAGATATGTCCACCCCACCCAAAGGGGTATATAAGGCAGCGCCATGTTCAATTCCTCCTCTCCTCCTCCATGCTTGGAAATAAACACGTGCTGCGAAAGGATCCTGTGTGCCTGCGTGCGTTCTTGCCGGCGAGATGACTGCGCGGGCTACAGAAGGAATAGTATGTAACTTATTCTATGAAGTCACACTTATGCTATACCTAAACCACACAAAGATCCAAAAAGAAAGAGAACTTCAAACCAATTTTACTTATGAATATGGATGCAAAAATAATCAATAAAATTTTAGCAAACCAAATCCAAGAACACATCAAAACCATCATTTACCACAAGCAAGTATACTTTATCCCTGGGATGCAAGGTTGGTCCAATATATAAAAATTCATAACATAATCTACTATATAAACAAACTCAAAGGAAAAAAATCACATGATTATCTCACTAGACGCTGAAAAATCATTTGACAAAATACAATACCCCTTCATATTAAGATTATTGAAGAGATTAGGAATTCAAGACCCATACCTAAACATAATAAAAGCAATATACAGCAAACCAACATCCAATATCAAATTCAGTGGAGGGAGACTTGAAACAATCCCACTAAAATCAGATACAAGACAAAGCTGCCCAATCTCCCGGTATCTATTCAATATAGTTCTCAGAGTCCTAGCTAGAGCAATAAGACAACAAAAGGAGTCCAGGGGAATACAAATTGACAAGTCAATTATCAAAGGAAATAATCAGATAATATGATTATATACATTAGCAACCCCAAAAAGTCTACCATAGAACTTCTACAGCTGATAAACAACTTCAGCAAAGTGGCTGGATATAAAATTAACTCAGACAAATCAGTAGCCTTCCTATATACAAATGATAAGTGGTCTGAGAAAGAAATTTGAGAAACATGAAAGCAATTCTTAATGATAAAAGAATTTGTGGAGAAATCACCATTTCTGACCTCAAACTATACTACAGAGCAATAGTGAAAAAAAGAAAAGCAACTGCACAGTATTGGTACACAGACAGACAGGTAAGTCAATGGAATAGAACTGAAGACACAGAAATAAACACACACAGTTATGAACACCTGATCTTTGACAAAGAAGCCAAAAATACACAATGGAAAAAAGAAAGCATCTTCAATAAATGGTGCAGGTCTAAGTAACTGGCAATCTATATGTAGAAAAAATGAAAATAGAGCCATATTCGTCACCTGGTACAAAGCTCAAGTTCAAATGGATCAAGGACCTCAACATAAAACCAGATACACTGAATCTAATAAACAGGAAGTGGGAAAGGATAATGGATAGAACTAGAAAATATTATCCTGAGTGAGGTAACTCAGCCCCCCTTCCAAAAAAACAGGCATAGTATGTACTCACTAATAAGTGGAGATTAGCCAAAAAAAAGTCCAGAATACCTAGGATACAATCCATACAACTCAAGAAGGTTAACAAGCAGAAGGACCCAAGTGAGGATCCTTCAATCCCACTTGGGAAGGAGAAGAAAATAATCACAGGAGGCAGAGGGAGGGAAGCACATGGGTGGGAGTGGAAAGGGGGAGGAGAAACGGAAAACATGATCAGAAATGAGAGGAGTAGACGTGAGAAAAGCCCCAAGGGCCAGCAGAATGAACAGAAATGTTCAACCTCAGGAGGATAGGAAGTGTGGGACCCTCTAGAAAGTACTAGAGTCCTGGGAGGTGAGATACTTTCAGTGAAATGCCTAACAGTGAGGAAAAGGAGCTCGTAGAGTCCACCTCCAGTAGAAAAACAGGGCATCAAGTGGAGGAATGGGGTTGCCATCCCACAGTGAAAAATTCTGACCCAGAATTGTTCCTGTCTAAAAGATAAAAAATGGAGATGAGACTGAGGGAAAGGTGGTCCAGTAACCGGCCCAACTTGGAATCCAAGGCCTGACACTATTACTGACGCTATGCTGTGCTTACAGACAAAAAAAAAAAGTCTATCATCATGTCTGTCCTCCAAGAGGCCCAACAACAAGCTGACTGAGACAGACACAGATACTTACACCCAACCATTGGACTGAAATCAGGGACCCCTGTGGTTGAATTAAGGAAAGAATAGAAGAAGCTGAGGAGAAGAGTGACCCCATAGGAAAACCAGCAATCTCAACTAACCCAGACCTCTGAGATCTCTTAGACACTAAACCACCAATTGAGGAGCATACATGAGTTGGTCCAAGGCCCCCAACACATATATAGCAGAGAATTGCCTGGTCTAGCCTCAATGGAAGAAGACATGCCTAGTCCTTGAGAGACTTGAGGCACCAGGGAGTGGGGAGGCCTGGTGGTGGGGGTTGTGAGAGATATCCTCTTAGAGACAGGGGAAGGTGGAATGGGATGACAATCAGTGGGAGGGGGACTGGGAGGGGATAATGGCTGGACTGTAAAAAGATAAAAGTAATAATAAAAAAAGAAAAAGATTAAAAACAAAAAAAAAAAAACAAAAAAACAAAAAACAAACAAACAAACAAAAAGAACCACCGTAATCATTAGGGAAGCTCTAATAAGTATACAATAAGCTTTACATACTTGTAACAGGAGATCATTTCCTAAAATACACATGAGATACCCACAGAAACCCATCACTTTAAACATATTTGATTTTTTCTCAGAAAGAGAAAAATAGAAAATAAAATTTAATAGTCTCTAAAATACAATAATAAATAAGGACCAAGAATTACCGAGTTTGTACATGTTAAGCAGTGAGTAGAGAACGTGCATACCTAGTGTTTGTACCAACAATGAATGAAAGATACTAAACAACTCTTAACTTTAGAAACAATAAAAAGGGAAGTAACCCAAAAGAAGACATGAAAATAATAATGATAAAGGCAGAAGTGAACAGAAAAAATCAACAATCCTATTTTTAGCAAATCAAAATCCCATTTTTAAATTTACAAAATACGTAAATTACAGCTAATGCAAATCACAAGGAGGCCAAGCCATGACTCTACAAAATGATAAATGAAAAGAGAACTAAAAAAAAAACAAGTCTTAAGTTCCTGAGAAACTACAAATATCTATGCAAATAACTTTGAAAAGCTAGACATAAATAGATAATTTCCTTCAAAATATAATATACCAAAACTGGCCTCATTAGAAATGTAAAGCTCAAGCAAGACTACTTCGGATGAAAGAGAAAACCATTAGATTCTACAAGTTTTCGTGAAGAAAATCCCCCATCAACACTATTATTCAGTCCCAATGCCACAGTGTTTCAGAGTTTGAAAATAAAGCAAATGTTTGCTATTTGTTAAATGTGTATATCTAAACCTAAGTAATACAGCACAAAGATACAATTATGAGTTAAGGTACAACGGTAGAGAGATCCTATTTATAATTACAATAAAAATGAAAATGCTTCAAAGTAAACAATAAATGAACAAAATCTATGTCAGGAACAAATCAACCTGTCCTAAAGAACTTAGAAGTAGACTTGCACAAATGATATTTTCTCAAAATTAGTTTATAAATTTGACATAGATTTCAAAACAAGACCAACAAGATTATTTCTTCTTTCCTCTCTTTATGTTACAACCAAAAACTATTGATTGGCTGATTAAATTTTACCCTAAAATTTTACTATATATATATATATTCATTTTTATTTTAATATGTCTATTAGTACAAATGAATTAATATAGATATATAATTCTAGTGACTACAGAAACTACATGGTTTCTACTACAGTACTTAGAGTTCTATTTCCACAATACTGAACAGATATCTTTCTCCAATGTTTTATTCAAATAACTGAAACGTCCCTTTTATAATCTTATTCCTGATGCAACTTTTATTCACTATTTAATAATAGTACTCAATCGAGAATCCTATGCAACTTTGTTTAAAATGGTATTTTTTTAATGTTTTAATTTTTCTTGGGTCATTGTAATATCAGCAAATGTCATAACAGGGGGAAGAAACATTGCTTTTGAGTAGAGTTGAAATAATTTATACTCTTTACCTTCTCCTTTCTGCTTTCCTCCTTCTCTTCCTTCTTTTTTATACATAGTATCCACTCCTATAGTCAATTTCATCCATTACTTACAGACTTATATTAAGACTTCCTCAGCTACTCATAACCAATGATAGACAAAGGATAGAAGAAGCCATGAGGCATAACAATCCAAATATCTAGCAAAATAGGTTTCAAAACAAATTGATCAAAAGAAATAAGGAAAGAAAAATTTCAAAATATAATATGACAGTCCTAAATACATATGCTATTGCATCTAAAATCACATATTAACCCTAACAGGAGTGATAGTGAGTGATTTCAATAGCCCCCACACAAGAATACATTAGCTATTCAGACAAAAACTAAATTGAAAAACTCTGGAGTTAAATAAACCTAACAGATATCTACAGAACATTCACCCAAATACTAAGAAGCCCATGAATCTTTCTCCAAAATAGACCACTCATTAGTACACAAATCAAGTCTTAACAAATATAGGAAAACTGAAATTACATCCTATATCTGACCATCATACAATAAAGTTGAATGTCAACAAGATAAAAAGAAAGTACACAAATTCCTTGTTGCTGTATCTTTATGTGCCTTGAGTATTAAAGTGACACTGGCTTCATAGAAGGAGTTTGGGAGTGCTCCCTTGCTTCTGTTTTTGTTTTGTTTTTGTTTGTTTGTTGTTTGTTTTTTAATTTAAGAAGCGTTGGTTGGAGATGTTCTCTGAATATCTGGTAAAATTCTGATGTAAATCCATCTGACCCTGAACTTTGCTAGTTGGAAGGCATTTTATTATTATTTTTTGTCTCCTCATTTATTATGAGTCTACTTAGATTGTGAATATCTTCTTGGTTTAATTTTGGTGATTTGCATGAATCTCGAAATTTATCCGTTACTTTTAGGTTTTTTGACATCATGAAATACATTCTTTCAAAGTATCACCTTATACTATTCTGAGAAGGAGAAGCTAGGGGAACGATGAACAAAATAGAGGACCCTAGAGACATAGGCGTGGTCCTGATGAGGAACAAGAACATACACAGTGGCTAAGAACGTTTGTGACGTTGGCCTTTGTTATCCGCTTGTGATGCTGATGTTTGAGCTTTGTTATCAACTTGATTTGACCTGGAATCAACTAAAATACACACTTGCAGATGGGAGAGTGTTTCCTAGGAAACTGAGGACAGAAAATCTCCTCAAGTATGGGTAGCACCTTCTGATCTGGCTTACATATAACGATTTCTGAGGAAAAAGCAGTACTGCATTCCTCTGACCTCCATTCACTGTCGAGTTCAGCATGGCTGTGTAAGGGGGGGTGTGACATAGCTCCTACCCCTGGAACATCACCAGGCCTTTGGTCCCTACAATCCACACCTGTGCTAATGACTGCTGTTGGCCTGAAACTGATCTGCTTTCTCTTCTATTTTACTTTCAGTCTTTCTTTCTGGGGAATATATTTCCCCCGTTTCTCAGAGCTCATCACCCCATAATAAATGAAACAGATTCGGTTCTTCAGAATGAGGAATGGAGGTGATCATCAGGCTGTGGAGGACGAGGAACAGGCCTTCAGCTTGGCCGTAGGGCCATGGGAAAGGATCTACACAGCACAATCACAAAGGCCATAAAAGCCTACATGGTCCTTTGTAGGAATAGCTCATTGCCAGACTTGGCCTTGAATTTGGAATTATGAGGAGATACATGCACCCTCTGCTTCAATGACTGCTGCATAAATTAGCCTGGGTGAACTTGGAGACATGAAGGATAGAAATTAAAGTGGTCCTAAAAAAAAGGCATGGATAGATTTTTAAAAAAAAGTGAATGATAGACCAGTTTATCTTATAGGAGAAAGGCTTGTACACGATTTAGAAATAAATAGTGTTAGAAGGAGAATATATGAGGCCATGGAATTGCTAGAATAAGGAAATGAAGATTAGAGAATTAAAAGATGATGTAGAAGCATATTTAAAAGTTAGTACTTTGTTCTTCTAGCTATTTGAAGAATTGAAGATTCTAATTAAAGAGACATAATCACTTTACTTACATTTCAAAACTTTGTAAGAAATCATTTCAACATTAATAGTCTGTCACCTTTCTGTTCTTACATAAAAGTGGGTACTAAAGACTGCTGTCTGCTACACCAGGAAACCACAAGAACTATGCTCAGCTACCCACAGAGAACAGGCTGTATAAACCCATAAGGAAGTGGTTTTTTACTTTGTGGTTAGTTTCTGCTCTAAGGAAATGGGGGTTGGGACTACTGATCCAGGACTTATAGAATTTATGTAAACTTAAGAATTTTTGAAGATTATTAACAATGATCAAAGCCTTGATGATGTAATTTTTGAAAATAAAAGACTTGGTTCAGGTTCTCTGGTCAAGAAGGAGAATAAGGAAGAATAATGAGAATCTTCAGTGGACAAAGAGAATACCTGAACTGACAGCTTGCATCTGCTACTGACCCCGGGTCATTATTGAATCAGCACAGTTTCCATTCCCACCTTTCTCAGGACCCTCCTCTCACTGAGGCTGGATCTCAGTGATTCATTTCTTGCTGGAGCCATTCTATGGCTGCTTCTGCAGCTGCTGTCCCTCACTGACATTAGAACCCAGCTTCTTCAGATTTCTAATGTGAACTGAAGACCAGCCCTCTCTAGAAATCATCCAGGACTTCAGCAATGGACTAGAATGACTGATAAATAAAGCCTTGTGAATAATCATCTGTTACATTCCCAGCTTTCTAGCACAGACTGCACACCATCGTTGGATTATCCAGAACCTATCATTTTAACCAATATTATAATAAATAACTTCTTTAATGTGTGTGTGTGTGTGTGTGTGTGTGTGTGTGTGTGTGTGTGTGTGT
>JANHMN010000011.1:5523981-5536725 GCA_030674055.1 Rhabdomys pumilio
AAAGCCAGAAGGGGGTAGGGGTGAGCCAAAGCCAGAAGGGGGTAGGGTGAGCTAAAGCCAGAAGGGGACAGACTAACTGGCCTGACAGCTACTCCTGCACAGGAGACAAATAGCATTCTAGGTGGGAGAAACAATGTTTCCCAGTGTATCAGAAACTAACTAAGGAACAGAAAACAGAAAAAAGAACTGAGGCCCAAACAATATAACTTTCTCTGTCTCTGTCCTGATTCAGATGCAGACAGGTGCAAAACTCACTGAGACTTAAAAGAAGGAAGTGAAGCACTAGGAAATTCCCCCATTTTGTTGAAGGTTTGCTGTTAATGGGACAAAGTTTACTAAAAATTATGATCGCTATTGTGAAATTCGAGTCACAGGAGGACTCCAAGTTCAGCTACCTGAACCCAGGAAAGGAAAATCCACAAAGAGAAGTGGAGGGTTCTCTGTCTGCATCTGTGTGCCCCACTATCCTACCACAACATTTAGAATGAACTAGTACCCAAACTAGAAGTCCTACAGACATTACCTGAAAATATGTGTTAGGGCACTGAACTCAGTGGAGACCAAAAACTAAAATCAACCTAAACAAACATTTTTTCATTCTGCAGGGTCATGAGAGAAGCAGAAATAACTTATTTTCACATGCTGTAATATTCTAAAATGTAGAAACTTGGAGATTTGGAGGAATCACAAAAAGACGACTGGAAAGGCAGACTGGTTCAGGAGTGTTTCTGCTGAAGATAAGAGATCAGACTGAAAGTCTAAGAATGTCTAGGAATCTGCAAGCACTGGGAGTGGTGTCCCAGAGAAGAATGGAGCCAGAGAAGCTCAGAGAAGGTGTTTTCTCAGTGCAATGAGCAACTCCCTCAGAGGTACACGTTTGCTGGTGTGTTTGCATTCATGCATGTCATGCATTGGACTGGTGAGAGACGAAGAAGCTGATAACATAAAGTGTACAGCTGACCTTTGAAAAGGTGTGGTAAAGTAAAGCTAGTCTTCCCAGAAGGCAAAAAGAAAACAAATCCACAAAGCTTTTTAAGAGTAGATTCAGTTAAGGCAGTTCACACCCTAGTCTCCACAGATGGGATCAGACTCCAGGTAGCCTTTCAAAGCTGGTGTTGACCTCCAGATCGTAAAGTCAGTTGTAAAGCAATCACCAGGACATACACTTGACTACTATGTAAATTCTTAGCCAGCTGCAGTTAATGATAAGGTCACGAGCAACACAAACTTAGGGTAGGTCAAGGCCTTCCTGCCCACGTCTCCCTGCGTGGAAAATAGACCCAAAACTGTCCAGAATCAGGGTTCAGACCCTGTGTCTAGATCTTTCTCTCTACAGATGTTCTATCTTACTTCTTCTGTGGAGCATTAGGTATGTGTTGCCTGAAGTGTCATGCAAACGTGAGACATGTTAAAGGAACAGAAATAATAAACATGAAAAATAAAGCATTCATGTGAAGATTGGGGCTGTGAGTCTTTTCTATTGTGGCTTTTTAGATATTGTGAATCCAAACCTTAATTTCTCCACTAGACAATGACAATTATAAAATCTGCCCCTAACCTTTTTATTTAGGGAAGAGAAATTCTATAGTTCTTGGTCTGATCAGAATTCTTTGATCGTCAGAGTGGTTTGAATATACTTGGCCCAGAAAGTGACATGATTTGGAGGTATAGCCTTGTTGAAACAGGTGTGGTCTTGTCGAAGGAAATGTGTCACTGTTCGCATAGGTTTTAAGACCCTTGTCCTAGCTCCCTGTAAGCAAGTCTTCTCCTAGTGGCCTTCAGAAAATCATGTAGAACTCTCAGCTTCTCCTGTACCATGCCTGCCTGGACACTGCCATGCTTTTTATCATAGTGATAATGAATTGAACACCTAAACCTTTAAGCAAGCCCCAATTAAATGTTGTCCTTTATAAGAGCTGCCATGCGAGGATGTGGAGAAAGAGGAACACTTCTCAATTGTTGGTGGGGTTGCAAGCTGGTACAACCACTCTGGAAATCAGTCTGGCGGTTCCTCAGAAAATTAGACATAGCTCTACCTGAGGACCCAGCTATACCACTCCTCGGCATATACCCAGAAGATGCTCCAACATATAACAAGGACACATACTCCACTATGTTCATAGCAGCCTTATTTATAATAGCCAGAAGCTGGAAAGAACCCAGATGTCCTTCAACAAAGGAATGGATACATAAAATGTGGTACATTTACACAATGGAGTACTACTCAGCTATTAAAAATAATGAATTCGAGAAATTCTTAGGTAAATAGATGGAACTAGAAAATATCATCCTGAGTGAGCTAACCCAATCACAAAAGAACACACATGGTATTTACTCACCGATATGCCGATATTAGCCCAAAAGCTTGAAATAGCTAAGATTCAACTAACAGACCACATGAAGCTCACGAAGAAGGAAGACAAAGTGTGGATGCCTTGGTCCTACTTGGAAGGAGTGACAGAATGCTCAAAGGAGCAAATATGGTGACAAAGTGTGGGACAGAAAGTCAAGGAGGGGCCATCTGGAGACCACTCTACCTTGGTACCCATCCCATGTGCAGTCACCAAAGATAGACGCTGATATGGATGTCAGGAAGTGCATGCGGACAGGAGCCTGATGCAGCTGTCTCCTCGGAGGTCTGCCAGAGCCTGACATATCCAGGGGCAGATGCTTACAGCTACCCATTGATCTGATCAAGAGTTCCCAATGGAGAAGCTAGAGGACTGAAGGAGCTGAAAGGATTGGTGACCCCAAGAGGAGAGCAACAGTGCCAACCAACCAGAGCTCCCCAGGGTCTAAGCCACCAGCCTGGGAGCACAAAAGGAGGCACCCATGTCTTCAGCTGTATACTGAGGGGAGGATGACCTTGTCAGGCATGGGTGGGAGAGGAGATCCTTGATCCCATGAAGGCTGAACACCAAGCGGGGAGGAATTCAAGGGTAGGGAGAGGAGAGGGGAGTGGGGGCTAGGTGGGGGCACAACCTTGTGGAGGCAGGAGGGAGGGATTGGGATATGAGGTTCCTGGGTGGTGGGGGGAATGGGGGAGGGGATAAAATCTGAAATGTAAACATAATATCCAATAAAAAGAAAAAGAAAGAAAGAAAGAAAGAAAGAAAGAAAGAAAGAAAGAAAGAGAGAAAGAAAGAGAGAGAAGAAAGAAAGGAAGGGAAAAAAATAAGAGCTGCCATGGTCATGGTGTCTGTTCACAGCAGTAAAACCCTAACTAAGACAGCATTGATCACATATAACAAACAACACTAGTTAGAAAGCCAGACAAAACATGGAAGTAGATGTTCAACGTGTGTCTCTAGCAGTCAAAGGTAGTTGGTATATCTAGGTTGGGTATTGAGGACTTCCCATGTGTGCATCATGGTCATAAGAGATACTTGCTTGGTAATACACTGTTCACATATGTATTATTTCTGAACAATAGGTCAGGAATGCTGCTGAGTTACTGGTGAGCATGAGCTAGGGCAATAAAAAATTTTATTTTCCACCCAATGACTCATGATTTTCCACATGAGACATATGGAGCAAGTGTACTGAGTCAGAAAGCAGAAAATAGTATTTAGCTCATCTGAAAATGCTTTTAAGATAGGTTATTTGGTGCTCAACATCCTTAGTCATCAGGGAAATGCAAATCAAAACAACCCTGAGATACCACCTCACACCAGTCAGAATGGCTAAGATCAAAAACTCAGGTTATAGTAGATGCTGGCGAGGATGCGGAGAAAGAGGAACAATCCTCCACTGTTGGTGGGATTGCAAGCTGGTACAACCACTCTGGAAATCAGTCTGGAGGTTCCTCAGAAAATTGGACATAGCATTACCTGAGGATCCAGCTATACCACTCCTAGGCATATACCCAGAAGATGCTCCAACATATAATAAGGACATATGCTCCACTATGTTCATAGCAGCCTTATTTATAATAGCCAGAAGCTGGAAAGAACCAAGACGTCCCTCAACAGAGGAATGGATACAAAAAATGTGGTACATATACACAATGGAGTATTACTCAGCTATTAAAAATAATGAATTCGAGAAATTTTTAGGTAAATGGATGGATCTGGAAATTATCATCCTGAGTGAGTTAACCCAATCACAAAAGAACACACATGGTATTTACTCACTGTTAAACGGATGTTAGCCCAAAAGCTTAGAATAGTGAAGACTCAACCCACAGACCACATGAAGCTCATGAAGAAGGAAGACCAAGTGGGGATGCTTCAGTTCTACTTAGAACCAGTAACAAAAATACTCAAGGGAGCAATTATGGAAACAAAACATGGGACAGAAACTGAAGGAGGAGCCATCAGGACACCATTCCACCTGGGCATCCACCCCATGTACTGTCACCTAAACTAGACACTGATGTGGATGGCTGGAAGTGCATGCTGTGAAGAACATGATCTAGCAGTCTCCTTAGAGGTCTGCCAAAGACTAACACATTCAGAGGACGATGCTCACAGCTAACCACTGATATGATCAAGGGTTTCCCAATGGAGAACTTAGAAGACTGAAGGAGCAGGAAGGGTTTGTGACCCCAAGAGGAAAGCAACAATACCAAACAACCAGAGCCCCCCAGGGTCTAAACCACCAGCCTGGGAACACATAGGGAGGGACCTATGACTCCAGTGGTATACATAGAGGAGGACGGCCTTGTTGGGCATAGGTGGGAGAGGAGATTCTTGGTCCCATGAAAAATGAACACAGAATGGGGGGATTGTGAGGGTGGGGAGGGGGTAGTGGGAGTGGGGGGTAGGTGCGGGCACAGCCTCATAGAAGCACAAGGAGGGGGGATGGGATAAATGGTTCCTGGGTGATGGGGGAAATGGGATAAGAGGATAAAACTTGAAATGTAAATATTATAACCAACTACATAAAAGGGAAAAAAAGTTGTCAGAACCAACATCTTTTTAAAAAAAGTCAGCCCTCTAGGAAAAAAAATTCTTTTTTTCTTGATACTAAAACTTGTTCTGAGAATTGTATATTGCAGAATACACAGCCTTGGTGTATCTACTCATCAAGCAAAATGAGCAGACCTGCTCAAACCTCCGGTGTCCTGGAAGTCCATCTGAATGCAGTGAAGACACAGCGTCAGAGGCTTATCAATTTACTCTTCCCCCCACCCCTCTTCTAATATCTCAATGCCCATAATCAGCTTGAAGAAGTTAAAGAAGAGTCAGTGCCCCTATTCCCTGGGCTTGGGGACTAAGGTGATTAATATTGGGTTGTCTTTCTGGGGAAAAGTAGTGGTTTTGTTGGGACAGGGAGGATTAGCTAGGATTTATGGCATAGCCATAATCTATTGGTAGAAATCTGTATAATTAGTATCAAGATGAAGTTATAATTTCTTAAATGGTACAAAATTCACTTGGATTTCAAATTTAAGGTTTTCATTGGTATGAGCTTCTTATTGATATGAAAGTGAAATGAATATTGATACTCTCATGGGCATTGTGCTTGTATAACACATTTAGAAATACAAGGCTTAGACCCAGTCCTTCTTTAACTTTTTTAACTGATTTGGGATGGTTAGCCTGTGAGTTAAGGGACTATAGCAAATTCATGACTTTGAGTTTATTGTTAGGGTATTTTCTATATTTTATTTAGAAATAGCTGAGAGGAATTAACAGACAACAGTCCAGGTTACCTTATATGGATAGTTGGATTTCAAAACGTCAGAAATCCATAGAATTGACGTCACAAATCTTTCTATATTAATGTTCATTTTGATTAGAGACCTGTCTGCTCCTGATAGCTTCCTGTCTTGGATTCTAAGAAGAAATTGAGCATCCTTGGAGTTACTCCAGTTGTGGTGAGACAGCCACTAGGCAAGAATTGCCTCTCTCCATCTACAGACAAATTACTGTCCAGAAAAGGACACACTTGCAGAATAGTCGACTGATTATATCTGCCAAGACAGGGTAATCAGCCCTTAATAATTCTGCAGCACTAAGGTCTGTCAGATGAGTTTGGGCCAGAAGGCTGAAGATTTGATGCTCCAACGTTCGGTAGTATAGGGGCTGTCCAGGTGTTCAGCGGTCTCTATAAATTGGCTAAGTTTTAGAAGCTATGCTTAGTGCTTCCCATAACTTCAGTTAACTCAGTCATTCTGGATTTCTGACGGGGTTGAAGACCTACAGTCTCATAGCCAATCCTGGCTATTTACTTTGAGAGAAAAGATCTGAGTGGATGGTTTTCAGCTGACATGCATTCTAAAGCCAAGAAAAAAGCCAGGTTCAAACTAAGTGTTTTAGTCAAGAGAGACGACAGAGGTTCTGGTTAGTCAACAAAAGGATGGACTGGGTATTAAGACTATCTTGTACCTCACTGGTACAAATAGGAATAGTTATGCTTTAATTGTATTTTGAAAGAAAAGTTTTATTTTAACAGGAAGGGTGATATGTAGGAGGAGCTAAGGGGGAAGGAGCACTGAGAGGAAAAGATGGAGTAAGGAGAGGAGAAGATGAAGTAGAAGAGAAGCCAGGTGATGAGAGAGAGAAAGAGAGAGGGGGCATGGAGGCCGAAGTTCACGTGTCTCCACCAGTCGAAGATAGTTTATATATCTAGGTTGGGTATTGGGTTACACTTCTGATTGAGCATTACCATACTTATAAAGCCTTTGATTAACATTTAAAAAAAAATGTATAAAAGTGAAATGGAAAAGGGGGCATGGGATAGGGGTTGTCTAGGGAGGGGAAATGGGGAAAGGGGATGGCATCTGAAATGTAAATAAAATATCCAAAAAAAATAAATAAAGATAGGTTATTTAGGAAGTTCGCCTCTTGTATGTTTAAACTCTACAAACTCTGGAACAAAGTGAATGACTGTGGTAGCAAATGTGCTAATGTCGTAACTCCCATCTCATCTTATGACATCAAGTTAGGAGAAGTCAGATAACTCTTATAAATTTAGGATAAGTTAATATTGAATAAATCTCTTGCCTCCTACCTCCTGCTCAACAGCATTGTAAGAATTCCACTTAGAGTCTTTTGAAGAGTTTTGCTACGTAAAAGGTAATATTTATTAGCTAGGATAATACCAATGTCAACACAAATGTATGCACAGTATTATTGCTCATTTTTGTAGTCAGATGAGTTCTCACATCTCAACCACAAGCATGTAACAGAGAGAGCAAATGGAAGTGGCAAGAGGATTTTAATCTGAAAGCCCACTCCCAGTGACCTCTCCAAACAGTTCCACCAACTGGGTACCAAGTGTTTAAATGCTCAAGACATTGAGAAACATTTCTCCTTCAAACCACCACATTGCATTTCCTGATCTCAGTGGGCCATAGCTACATCATGTATTTAGCCCAACTTCAAGTCTCCATATTCTTTCTGTTTTAACACTGTTTAAAAACTCAGTGTCTTCTAAGACTCAAGGTAATCTCTTAATTGCAACTTCCTGTAAAATCACAAAGCAGTTTACACACCCCCAAGATAAAATGGTGGAGATTATACATTACTATTCCATAAGAACATAGTGGGGAATATGAGGGCATAGTCAGAAAATACTTGACCAAAACAAGACAGAACCCATCAGAGTAAATGCCAAATCCTGTAGCTCTGTATTCAATGTTTGTGACTTAAGTTTCATAGGATTTGAATGGTTCCCCTACACCTTTGCTGCCTGAATCATACATCTCTTTCTTGGGCTGCCTCTACCTCCTGTATACAGGAATTCACACCTCAAACTCCAGCAAAGAGTGAACTGAAAATGATACAAGGCCTCTCAAAGCCTACTCTAATGGTGTATTTTCTCCAGCAAGACTCAGACACTTAAACCTCCCTGAACAGTTCCTGCAGTTGGGGACCAAGTCTCAAATGCCTGAGACTCTGGTGGCCATTTAAGAAAACTCTAAAATCAGACAGACTGGCCCCACATCTTACTTTGCCACTTAATTGCTAAGTGATTGGGATAAGATACTTAACTTCAGTAGGTGATGCCTCATCTATCTACCTGCCAGCTAACACAAATACACACACATGTATGTATGACAATAATAATTGTACTTGTCAAAAGGTATTATGAGTATTAAGTATAAATGCATGGAAAGCATTTAAGCAGAATGTTTGATCACTGCTCAGTGAACAGCAACTGTGATTATAATTGTCATTATGACAGAGATCAAATTGTCTCATTGTGGTTTCTGAACTTCCTCTTAGCACCACTTTCTTGTGTCCCATAAGTTTATATATGCTGTGTAATAATTTTCATTGAATTCTAGAAAGTCTTTAACTTCTTTTCTTTATTTCTGAATAGATCTTAATACTCCATATTCTTCTTGACAGTTTTATAGCTATAGTAAGTTTCAGAGAAATGTAAATTAAAAGAATTTATATCTAAAGAAACGTTAAATTTAAGTATGACATACATAATGCTAATTAGACAGTTTCTCCCTTTTTCAGCAGTCATTAATTGCCTATAGCTATTCATCTTGGAAGGGGGCAGTCTTGTGATTACATTATTCAGGTCTTGTTTAGGGAACCATATTGTTGATATTTCATGATACAGATTCTTTGTCATATATAGAGAACAAAATCCTGCAACATGACTTCTAGTCCTCTGGCTCTTACAATCCTCCCCCTCCCCACTTCCACGATGTCCCTTTAACCTTAGGTATAAAGGGTAGAGTGTCATTTGGGGCTGTATACTCCATGATGGTTGTTCTCTGCATTTTATTCAGTTATGAAATTGTGTAATAGTCTTTATCTGATGAAGGGAAAAGAAGCTTCTTTGATAAGGAGTGAGATTTACACCTATCTGTGGTAAGGATCTAGATTGCACTTAGAAATTATCAGGTTGGTGAAAGTGGAAGCAGTAAGTTCTCCCTTAAGCTTTATGGCCTGGTAAGCCATGGGGAGTGGGTTAGGTTTATAGTATTAGGCATGAAGTCCCTCATATAGAGCAGACCTTACAGCCAATCATATAGCTGTTGGTTAGCCCCAAGATATATGTGGCACTATTGAACCTTTGAGAATATTCTGCCATGCATGCCTTTATTTCAGTTCACAGGTGGCACAGCTGAGTAGGACTGTTGATAGGTTTTCTCCCTTGGTAGTTTGCATAGCATCTTCCAATACTATATGAGTATTGGAATATACTAGTCGTGAAACAGGAAGCTTCCGAGTCATATCCAGTTTAATTCCTCCAAATCCTGGGTCAGAACTGAGCAGTGTCTTTGTTAAGAGGTACTTCCTTAGAATTCTAGGAAGCAACCTATACTGTTTGGGGGATTTCCTGGATTCTTATCAGTGACAATTCTCAAACCTAGTATTGGGAATGTTGTTAGATAATCTATGCCTCCTGGAGGGAACATTATAGCCACAAGTAATATAACTTCATTTTCAAAAAGAACCCTGTGTATATATACATATGTTTACATATACACTATATATAATTTTCAATAAATAGAAAGCACATGGACCCTACATGGCTTTTCCCCACTTCCTACGTGTGATTTATCCCTCCCTCTTTCTTTGCGTTGGTTCCTTACACTGAACTCACTTTAGTCTTTCCTTTTTGTAGTCAGCTAAAGTAAACCTAAATAGAGCAAGGTAGGTGAAATTTTCTGTTTATGTACCATTATTAATCACACACAAGACACTTTAGTGCCACCTTGTGATAAAACTGTAGTAATACAAGAAAGGAAAAGGAATTGTCCTAAAGTCCTATTCAAGGAAGATAATGAATCTCTTTGGTACTAAGTAAAATAGTATCTTAATAAAAATAAAATTGTCCCCCCTTTTGTGGCCCTTCCCCCTGCATTAAATGAAAGATGTCTAGCTTACTACAGAAACAGGAACAAGCTAAGTCAAAATTAGCAAATGAGAAAAAGCTGATGGCTGAGAGAAAGACCATCCTGTGAATCACAGGAAGACCTACAGCAGCAACCTGAACACAAAACAAATACTGGTCCCAATCCCCAGGGCAAGAGTCAGCGAGCTCTACTGTTTCCCCCAACTCTAGCCCACTTCCTTCCCTGCTTTTTTTCTCTGCTTCTATCACTATCCTCATATCCTGCCCAATTTCTGTTTCGAGGACACAAGAACTTAGAAATCCTGGTGGGTAGACTCTGATGTGTGCCACAAATGAACCCTGAAAGAGTGTGAGCACCAGCTAGTATGAAGGAACTGATCTCAGGGAGGAGGACTTGGAATTCTGGAACATCCACAGGAAGGTGTGAGGAGCAGCTACCACTATTTGTCTCTTGATGTCTATGTTTCCTCTTTCCTTCCCTTCCTCTTCCTTCCCTGCTTTTAGCTGGAAAATGGTAAAACTCATTCCCTTGCCCTCTCCGGGAGCCCAGGACCCAAGACACTAAACAACACATACTACATCTTTTTTTTTTAAAGTTTCACACTTTTTGATATTTAAAAGTCTAAAAAATAATGGTATGAACAAAAATAATCCAGCTCCAAATGCCCCAAGCCTAGTCTATAAACTCAGTTTTACATATAAACAAAAGGAAGTTTTCCAGAAGTACTATTTCTTCATCGCTTCAATTTATGAGAGTATATATTCTTTGTTATTTTACTATACTTATGTTCCTCTGTTTCTCTTTTGTGTTATTCTGAGAAATCCATAAGCCTAAAAGTACTTTGTCTCTATTTTTAATTACTTTCCAAAAGATTAGAGCTATTATGAATGATGAAGATTCAAAAACAATTGTCTCAAAGAAGAAATATCCCTGAAAAGAAATAGAAAAGGGAATTGGAAAGATGGCCCAGTGGTTAAGAACATGTACTGCTCTTAAAGAGGACTCCAGTTCAGTTTCCAGCACCTATGTCAGATGGCTCAAATCACCTGTAACTCCAGCTCTAGAAGGAGCCAGCACCTCTGGCCTTTTCAGGCACCTGCATTCACATGTGCTCACCTACAGACACACATAAACACAAGAAGAAATAGAAAAAGATTATTCATCCTAAATAAGCAAAAGATTTTTATAGGAAATTCTGATAAATGACAATTTAATTCCCTGCCCTCTATTCCTTAACCACTTTCCATGTAGCAGTTAGGAACCTAAATGCTTGACTTCATAGATTCCCTTGATGGTTGCTCCTAGAAAATGTTATATGACATATTTCTGAAGTAACACATAAGCAGAGTTAGTAAATGTTTTTAGAAATCTTTCTTCTTTTAGCAAAATAAGTTAAACCAATATTGCATCTTTTCCTTCAACTTGCTTTAGATCATGGATCAAAAGTTAACAAGTTAAGAAGCAAGATATTCAAAAGGCTAGCCTGATTGAGCCCTGGTCCAGTACCAAGAATGTCTAATTATAAGGTTTAAAAAAAAAATAAGTAGTACTGAGTACATTCTCTCATATCCTGATGCCATGTTCAATATTATCCATAGTACAATGACAAACTGAAATTCAAAGCAACCTATTAGTGGAATGTCTCTGAGTCTAAAGTCTAGAGTGTACCATGTGCTCATATTTCCCAAACAAATCTTGAACTTATGAAAATATTTTATCAGTTACTTTTCTGTTGATATAATAAAATACCACGCCAAATGCAGGATAAGGAAGAAAGAATTGCTTCCGAGCTTTGGGGAGATCAGAATCTATAATAGCAGATAGTGAGAGGAGCTAGAAGCTGAGAGAAGACACTGCAGCCACAAGTAACAAAGCAAAGAGAGCAAATGAAATAAAATGAGAGAAGGAACTCCCAAAGCTGACCCCAAGTGGCTCACATCCTTCATCAAGACTGAACCGCCTACCCAAACAACAATACCAATGGGAATCAAGCATTCAAATACCCTATGTCTCATTTAAACAACCACATAGCCCTAGCTCACTAACAGCATGCAGATTCAATGCAAACTGGGATTAGACCATTTCAGATATGAAGCATCTCCTTATTCTGGTTTTGGAAAACACATGGTATGGCTGTCAAGGAAATTTCACTCAAATCAGTAGGATGAAAAGTTTGATGAGAGGTAATATGAAGGGGGAATTTGGGAAAAGATTTTTTTCATGGTGTGGGGAGGAAGCTGGAGAACAATTCAGAAGGAAAGAGAAATGAGAAACAATAAGAGTTAGAAATATTGTTTAGAAAAAGAAAAGAAATGTGACTTTGATTACACTTTCTATTAAAGAATAAAACTAATACAAACTTTATTCTGTCTCTGGTGTAACTATTAATAAGGTGGCTTTGAAGCTTCTGTAGAGCAAAGGAAATCATCAACTGTGTTACAAGGAAATAGGAGAGAATCTTCACCATCTATACATCTGACTGAGAATTGATATTCAGGACATATCATCCCTTAGATTTTAGAAAAATTAAAATTAAAATAACTTGGAAATTTTGTCTTATTTCAAACAGGATGGTCAAAATCAAGAAAACACTTGACAACAAAAGTTAGCTGGAATATAGAGAAAGGGAGACCTTTATACAATCCCACTGGAAATCAGTGTGGCGAATTCTCAAAAAGGTAAAAATAGACCTATCATATGACCCAGATATACTTCCCCTTGGTATATGCCCAAAGGACACAAAGCCCTACTCCACAGATACTTGAGTGGCAGTGAACCTTGCTAGTGTATTAACAATAGCTAGGGACTGGAAATAACATGAATGTCCTTCAGCTGATGAAAGGATAGTGAAAATGTGCTCCATATACACCACACAATACTTTCACCATAAAGAAAAATGAAATTTGCAGATAAAACTAGAACATATTATATGGAGGTAACAGACTCACAGAAAGACAAACAGCACATGCACACAG
>JANHMN010000011.1:5539917-5558537 GCA_030674055.1 Rhabdomys pumilio
CACACACACACACACACACACACACACACACACACACACACACACACTGCTTGTTATGAGGAACTTATCCTTCTCTGGAGGTGTAAGTAAAAAAAACCTTTTCTTTAAGTTGCTTTTGTTAGAGTATTCTATCACAAAAATAACTAAGGCAGATAGTATGAAGCTTTCACAAATGACCCTGCTGGAAATACAGGCTGAGAACCCTTTCCAAGATTTTGGATGAGACCAATGAAGAAAGAGGCCTTGAAGTTTAAGCCCATGTACTTTCACAGCTAACCTTTTAGATAGTCTCATCACTTACATGGCTATTTGTCTTATTGTTCAGATCTGCAGAGGACATTTTAGACACACACATCCTTTACCAGAGCTCCTTTCAAAGTAGGTCATAAAACCAAAATGTAACTTAGAAGGGATCCTTAAGTTATATTTTCTTCCCTACACCCTCATTTCCTTTCTTCTCACCTCTTTCTTTCCCTGTCTTCTTTCTTTTCCCCCTTCCACAACAAGAGATTTATTTTCACTTCAAGATATTGTGTTTTGTTCTGTTGTGTTTTGTCTTTGTTCTTTTTGGTTTTGAGACAAGGTGTCAGTATGTAACTTGGGTTAACCTCAAACACATGATCCTCCTGCTTCAGCCTCCTGAGTGCTGAGGTTACAGGCTTGTAGCATACTCTTGGTCTTTGTGCATGTTTAAGGAGGCTTCACCATGTTATTGGCAGATTCCCAAGGCAAAATGCAAATCTTTAGAGACCAAACATGCAAATATCCTCCAACTGTAACAGGTGACTTACAAGTCCCATGGTTTGTATTTTCAGATGCTCTTCACTGTAGCATAGAGTGGCAATCATATCATTAAGTCCAACATATAGTTCATTCATTTTGAACACCTAAGCTACTGAGCATCTTATCATGCAATACCCATAGAGAGCAGCTTGATCATGTGCAGGGACCTATAAGCAGTTACTGCTGCCCAGCATCATAACTATCACAATTCCATGATGCTAACCTGTAAACTATCAATATTCAAAACTCTGAGTAAATACAGCGTTATGTCATTGTGATGCTGGGAACTCCTGTGCTGAACTGTCATAAGTCAAATTTCATTTCTATATCTATCTGGGGAGAAAGTTTAGAATAGGGGACCACTCTCCTTACTCCAGGCTGGGAAAAGGAAAGCATTTTCATGTTCGTTCCTTTTTTTTATAATATTTTATCCTCATGTAGTTGTTTCAATGTACTCTGAAAGAATGAACTGGCATTCTTCAGGCATTAAACATCTGGTTAGATTAACCACACAGTACATACACAACTTTGTGTACTGATTCATGGTAATGCCTTGACATTCTTCTGTTGTTCACTAATAAGGTGATATATGGGAAGATTGATAGAGCCTTGGTGTATACTCTCAACTTCAGAGTAGTTAAAGATGATGTTTATAAACATGTACATAGTAGGTAGTCAACAGATAGACTCCCCCCACCCTATTTCTAAAAGTTTTGTAGGGGGCAGTCCCAAGACATTACCAAATTATGTACATCTTTTTCTTTTCTTGGAGAGAAAAGGTCCTTTGAAAGCAGAGCTCCTTAGTCCCAGTACCCCACCCAACCTTGACTCTCTAAACTTTGGAGAATTTCTACATCACTATTCATCAGGTTAACATAAAAATGGCACTGTAGCCATATCTGTCTCTGTTAGAAATACAAAATGAGGTATATTATGCTAAAGTGACAGGGCAACTCAAGATTCACATAAAAACACACCCACACTCACATCTGCTGGAGTGTGTAAGGGGGAAACAGATGAAACATTAATAAAATGTGAAGAACTATTGAACAAGAGTTCACTACACAGTAGGATGTAAAATACAAATGAACAACTGAACTTTCATCAGGAACAGAAGATACATAATGGAAAATTCTCTCCAAATGTCACTTAACGTTTGGGGCATGCTTTGAAATCAAAGTAGGCCTTTTAAAGATGCAAGATCCAAAAGAAACAACATAAATGAGCAATTATCTCCCAGCTCTGCTTGTTTTCTCCCCATTTATTGAAAAATGGATTCTTATCTCCTACAATATGTCCTGATTACAGCTTCCCCTTCCCCTAGTCCTCTCAATTTCTCCCCATTGCCCTTCCCCTGTAGAAAAGAATATATTTCTAAGAAACAACAACAAAATATGAGCAAAAATATAAGAAGCAAAAAGTATTACATCAAAGTTGGATGCAGCACCAGTATAGGAAGAATGGAGCCCCACGAGCAGAAACAAGAGTCAGAGACACAGCCAGTTGGTGATGGTACAGGCCTTTAATCCCAGCAATCAGAAGGTAGAGATAGACATATCTCTGAGTTCAAGGCCAGCCTGGTCTACAGAGTGAGTTTCAGGGTAGCCAAGGCTATACAGAACAACCATTTGTAGCCTTGTGTCATAGTAAAACCAAAAGAAAAAATAGAAAGTCAGAGATCCACTTGTTCTCACAGGCAGGAGTCCCATACAAACAATAAGTCAATAGCTATACTATACATGCAAAGGACCTCTTGCCCTGTGCTTGTAGGTCCTATGCTTGCTGCTCCAGTATCTGTCAGTTCATAAACACCTCTCTTAGTTGATTCAGAGGACATTGTTTTCCTGGTATCCTCCGTTCCCTCTGGCTCTTACAATATTTAAGCCTTCTCTTCTGAGAGATTCCCTGAGATATGAGGAGAAAGATTTATTAGAGATTTCCCATTTAAACTCTTTAGACTCTTTCTACACGTAATGTCTGGCTATAGGTCTCTTCATCTTTTCCCATCAAGAGCTGAAGGAAGCCTTTCTGATGATGACTGAATAAGGCACTGATCTATGAATGTCTCAGAATATCATTAGGAGTCATTTTATTATTTTAGACCAGTGTTTGGTTTCACAGAAGATCTCTGGACTATCTGGTCTCTGGTTCTTGGTTACTCACACAGTTTCAGGGTTCATTCTTGAGAAGTAGACCTTAAGACAAATTAGACATTGAGTGGCTATTCCCATAAGTTGTGTGCCATCATTTCCCTAGCATATTTTGCAGGCAGGACAGATTATAGGTCAAAGATTTTGTGGCTGAGTTGGTGTCCACATTTCTCTTTCAGTAGCATTCAGAGTACCTTCCTGCACCAAAGAGAGCAGAACATGAAGGCTCCGGATAGACACAAGCTCAACTTCTCCATGTTCTATGAGTTGTGTGGATGTTGTCTTCAGCAATTGGGCTATGCTGTCAGTGTGCAGACAGCAATGTTTTGTCTTAGCAACAGCATGGGTTGTTTGTGGATTTCCATGTGACTTCCTTGGCAAACAACTCAACTGAATGCAACCCAGTCCAACTTGGTAGAGTACAGATTTTTATTTTTATTTTATGTATTCACAATTACTCTATTCAGACACACCAGAAGAGGGTATTAGACCCCTTGCAGATGGTTGTGAGCCACCAGGTTGTTACTGGGAATGGATCTCAGGACCTCTGGAAGAGCAGTCAGTGCTCTTAACCACTGAGCCATCTCTCTAGCCCACAGATTTTTAAAGTATGTCTTTATGATTCTATTTCTTTAGTGTCTGTTGTTATTTTCCTTTTCATTTCTGATTTTGTTAATTTAGATATTCTCTATATGTCTTTTAGCTAGTTGAATAAGAACTTGTCTATCTTCTTGTTTCATTTCAAGAACCAACCCTTTGATTTATTGGTCCTTTGTATTGTTTGTTGTTTCTAATCTCTTGTTGTGAGCCACACTTTGATTATTTCTTGCTATTTCCTCCTCTTGGGTATGACTACTGTTTTTTCTTCTAAAGCTTTTAGGTGTGCTGTTAAGTTGCTAGTATGAGATTTTTTCCAAATTTTTTATGTAGACATTTATTGCTATGAACTTTCCTCTTAACGTCACTTTCATTGTATCCCATAAGTTTGTATATGCTGTGTAATAATTTTCACTGAATTCTAGAAAGTCTTTAATTTCTTTTCTTTATTTTTGTCTTGACACATTTTTTCATTCAATAGAATTGTTCAGTTTCCATGACTTTGTAAGCTTTCTGTTGTTTCTGTTTTTTTTTTTTTTAATTTTTTATTGGATATTTTATGTACATTTCAGATGACATCCCCTTTCCCCAATTCCCCTCCCTAGAAAACCCCTATCCCATCCCCCCTCTTCCTTTTTGCTTTTATACAATTTTTAAATGTTAATCAAAGGCTTTATAAATTTGGTAATGCTCAATAAAGAGATGCCCATACAATCAGAAGTGGAACCCAATACCCAACCTAGATATATCAACTATCTTTGACTGGTGAAGACACATGAACATCTGCCTCCATGTCCCCCTCACTTCTCTCATCACCTAGCTCTTCCTCTCCTTCTCTTCCTCCTCTTCTAACTCCTCTTTTTCCTCTCCTTAGTACTACTACCTTAGCTTCTCCTACATATCACCCTTCCTGTTAAAATAAAACTTTTCTCTGAAAAACATTCTCTAAAATCTTTTCTCTCAAAGTAAATAACCAGGATTTGCTATGAGACTATAAGTCTTCAACCCCATCAGAAATTCAGAATGACTGAATTAACTGAAATTATGGGAAGCACAAAGCATAGCTTCTAAAACCTAGCCAATTTATAGAGACCGCTGAATACCTGGATAGTCCCTATACTACAAAAAGTTGGAGCATTTAATCTTCAGCCTTCTGGCCCAGGATCATCTGACAGACCTAGTGATGCAGATAAGGGCTGATTACTCTGTCTTGGCAAATATAATCAGTCAACTATTCCGCAAGTGTGTCCTTTTCTGGACAATCATTTGTTTGTAGATGAAAAGAGGCAATTCTTGCCTAGTGGCTCTCTCACCACAACTGGAGTAACTCCAAAGATGCTTAATTTCTTCTTATAATCCAAGACAGGAAGCTGTCAGGAGCAGACAGGTCTCTAATCAAAATGAACATTAATACAGAAATGTTTGTAATGTCAATTCTGTGGATTTCTGACGTTTTGAAAACCAACTATTCATGTAAGGCAATCTGGACTGTTATCTGTTAACTCCTCTCAGCTATTTCTAAATAAAATATAGAAAACACCCTAACAATAAACTCAGAGCCATGGATTTGCTATAAGTCCTTAACTCACAGGCTAACCATCTAAAATAAGTTTAAAAAAGTTAAAGAAGGACTGGGTCTAAGCCTTGTATTTCTAAATGTGTTATATAGGCACAATGCCCATGAGAATAACAATATTAATCTCACTTTTATATTAATAAGAAGCTCATACCAATGAAAACCTTAAGTTTGAGATCAAAGTAAATTCTGTATCATTTAAGAAATTATAACTTCATCTTAATAACAATTATACATATTTCTACCAATAGGTATGGCTATGCAATAAATCCTAGCTAATCCTCCCTGTCCCAACAAAACCACTACTTTTCCCTAGAAAGACAGCCCGATATTAACCACCTCAGTCCCCAAGCCCAGGGAATAGGGGCGCCGACTCTTCATTAACTTCTTCAAGCTGATTATGGGCACTGAGATATTAGAAGAGGGTCAGGAGGAAGAGTAAATTGATAAGCCTCTGACACTGTGTCTTCACTGCATCCAGCTAGAATTCCAGGACATCAGAGGTTCGAGCAAGTCTGCTCAGCTTGCTTGATGAGTAAATGCACTGAGGCTGTGTATTCTGCAATATACAATTCTCAAAACAAATTTTAGTATCAAGATATTTTTTTGTTTGAATTCTGGAATCTAGTCTTCTGATGGCTTGCCTCTGTTGTGTCTAATCCATATAATTCTGGGAGTTTCTATGAGGGTATGCTCTCACGGTCCTCCCATTCCCGCCTCCTTGCTCTCGAATTTCCCAACACTAGAGAATCCAAACTTCCAGGCACCAAGGTTGTCCATTTCCACTGATGTCTAACCCTTACCCCATACCCCCTGCTCCAATTGCTATGAGAGTGTGCTCCCACCATCTTCCCATTCCTGCCTTCTTGCTCTCAAAATTTCCTAACACTAGGGAATCCAAACTTTCAGGCACCAAAGCTGTCTAATTCCACTGATGCCTGACAAGTCCACACTCAACTTCCTATACAGGTGGAGCCATGAGTCCCTCCCTTTGCGTTCTCTGGCTGGAGAATTTAGAATGGCTACTCCAGCTTGTTTCTTAGGACCATTTGCTTGAAAAGTTGTTTTCCAGCCTTTTACTCTAAGGCAAAGTCTGTCTTCGTCACTGAGGTGAATTTCCTGTATACAGCAGAATGCTGGGTCCTGTTTACATATCCAGTCAATTAGCCTAGGTCTTTTAATTGGGGGATTGAGTCTATAGATGTTAAGAGATATTAAGGAAAAGTGATTGTTGCTTCCTGTTATTTTTGTTATTAAGAGGTGGAATTATCTTTGTGTGGCTATCTTCTTTTGGATTTATTGGAAGAGGGTTACTTTCTTGCTCTTTCTGGGGTGTAATTTCCCTCCTTGTATTGGAGTTTTCCTGCTATTATCCTTTATAATGCTGGGTTTGTGGAAAGATATTGTGTAAATTTGGTTTTGTCATGGAATATCTTGGTTGCTCCATCTATGGTAATTGAGCGTTTTGCTGGGTATAGTAGCCTGGGCTGGCATTTGTGATTTCTTAGAGTCTGTATGACATCTGTCCAGCATCTTCTAGCTTTTATAGTATCTAGTGAGAAGTCTGGTGTAATTCTGATAGGTCTACCTTTATATGTTACTTGGCCTTTTTCCCTTACTGCATTTAACATTCTTTCTTTGTTTTGTGCACTTGGTGTTTTGATTATTATGTGACGGGAGGTATTTCTTTTCTGGTCTAGTCTATTTGACATTCTATAGGCTTCTTGTATGTTTATGGGCATCTCGTTCTTTAGATTAAGAAAGTTTTCTTCTATAATTTTGTTGAAGATATTTGTTGGCCCTTTAAATTGGGAATCTTCACTCTCATCTATACCTATTATCCTTAGGTTTGGTCTTCTCATTGTGTCCTGGATTTCCTGGATGTTTTGTGTTAAGAACTTTTTGCATTTTGAGTTTTCTTTTGACAGTTGTGTCAATATTCTCAATGGTATATTCTGCACCTGAGATTCTCTCTTCTATGTCTATTCTGTTGGTGAAGCTTGCATCTATGTCTCTTGATTTCTTTCCTAGGTTTTCTATCTCCAGGGTAGTTTCCCTTTGTGATTTCTTTATTGTTTCTACTTCCATTTTTATGTCCTGGATGGTTTTGTTCAATTCCTTCACCTGTTTGGTTGTGTTCTCTTGTAATTCTTTAAGATATTTTTGTGTTTCCTCTTTAAGGGCTGCTACCTGTTTACCTGTGTTCTTCTCAAATTCTTTGAGAGTATTATTTATGTCTTTCTTAAAGTCCTCTATCATCATCATTAGAAGTGATTTTAAATCTGAGTCTTGCTTTCATAGTGAAATGGCGATTTTAGGACTTTCTTGTGTGGGAGAACTAGGTTCTAATGATGCCCAAGTACCCTGGGTTGTTGATGCTTATGTTCTTGCGCTTGCCTTTTGCCATCTGTATCTCCTTAGTGTTACCTGCCCTGACTGACTAGAGTCTGTCTTGCCTATTATTTTGGTTGTATCAGAAATGTGTGGGGTGGGTATTACTACTGGGATGAGAGGTAGGGCCCAAGATCTGCCCAGTGCTCAGGCCCAGACCAGAAGGAACTAGTGCTCCAGACCAGGAGTGACTTCCTAGGTCCTTGTGGGTCCCAGTTACTCCCTGTTTGGGCTGGTGTTGTTTTCTTCTTACCTAAGATACTGCCTGGGTTAGAGCTTCTACAAGACCTGCTTCCTCTGGGGCAGAGCTGCTGCCTGGGATCTGCTCATTACTAGGGTCCAGACCAGAAGGAACCAGTGCTCTGGGCCAGGAGTGACTTCTGGTGTCCTAGTGGATTCCAGTTATTCCTTATTTGGGGTCATTGTTGCTTTCTCCTTACCTAAGATACTGCCTGGGTTAGGGCTCCTGGAAGTCCAGCTTCCTCTGGGTTCTGTGAGAGTAGGGGCAGAGCTGCTGCCCAAGATCTGCTCAGTGCTCAGGCCCAGACTGGAAGGACCTGTTGTTGTTGACATCCAAATTTAACCTGTGGTGGTCTGATAAGATGCAGGGACTTATGTCAAGTTTCTTTTATCTGTGGAGACTTGTTTGTGACCACAGATATGGTCAATTTTGGAGAAAGTTTCATGAGCTGCTGAGAAAAAGTTATATTCTTTTGTGTTTGGGAGAAATATACTGTAAATATCTGTTAGGTCCATTTGGTCTATAATGTCTGTTAGCTCTAGTATTTCTGTTTAGTTTTTAGCTGAATGACCTGTCTATTTGTGATAGTGGGTTATTAAAGTCTCCCACTATCAGTGTATGGGGGCCAATATGTAATTTAAGATGTAGTAGTATTTCTTTTACAAACCTGGATGCCCTTGTGTTTAACATTTAGATGTTAAAAACTAAAGAGTTCTCTTGGTCAATTTTGCCTTTGATGAGTATGTAGTATTCTTTATCTCTTTTGATTAGTTTTGGCTTAAAGTCTATTTTGTTAGATATTAAACAGCTACACCAGCTTGCTTCTTGAGTCCATTTACTTGGAATCTCTTTTTCCAACCCTTTACTCTGTGATAATATATGTCCTTGGTATTGAAATTTGTTTCTTAAAAGCAGTAGAAAGATGGGTCTGGTTTTCATATCTATTCTCCCAGTCTGTGTCTTTTTATCAAGGAATTGAGACAACTGATACCAAGAGATATCAAGGACCAGTGACTGTTGATTCCTGTTATTTTGATAATGGTGGTGGTGGTGGTGGTGGTGGTGGTGGTGGTGGTGGTGGTGGTAGTGGTAGTTGTGATGTTTGTTTGTCTGTATGGGTGTGTGTGTGTGTGTGTGTGTGTGTGTGTGTGTGTGTATGTGTATGTGTGTGTGTGTGTGTTTGTATGTGTGTGTGTCCATGGGTACACACGTGTGTGCTTTGGTTTTTATGTGATAAGTGAACTTTCTTTTCTGGTCCAATCTATTTTATGGTTTGTATGCCTCTTGTACCTTTATATGCATCTTCTTCTTTAGGTTAGGAAAATTTTCTTCAAGATTTTTGTTGAAAATATTTTCTGGGCCCATGAGATAAGATTCTTCTCCTTCCTCTACTTCTATTATTCTTGGTTGGCTTTGGTTTTCCCATAGTGGTCCAGATTTTCTGGATGTTTTTGGTCCAGAGCTTTTTAGATTTAACATTTTCTTTGACCAGTGAATTTATTTCTTCAATGCCTAAGTTTCTCTCTTCCATCTCTTGTATTCTCTAGTGAAGTTTGCCTTTGTAGTTCCTGATCTAAATTCTAAATTTTTTATTTTCAGAATTTTTCTGTTTGTCTTTTCTTTATTGGTTCTACTTCCATATTCCATATAGGTATTAAACAGTTTTATCTATTTTTTAGTATACTGTTTAGCTGTGCTTTCTTGGATTTCTTTAGGGGATTTATTTGTTTTCTCCAATTTTTGTTTGTGTTTTCTTGTCTTTTTTAATGGATTTGTTAATTTGCTCTTTAAGTACCTCTATTGGCTTCATATAGCTGGTTTTAAAGTCTTTTTCTTGTGCTTTAGCTATATTGGAATTTTCAGGGGGCTGTTCTTGAGGGAAAGATGGGCTCTAGTATAGACACATTGCCTTGGATATTATTGATTATATTTTTGGGCTGACATCTAGATATCTAAGAATGGTATGATTATAGGTCTAGGTGCTGATTTCTGGGTTTGCCTTTGTTGGGTGGGTGTTTTGTTCCTTGGTTTCTGTTTTCTCTCTCTATCTTCAGAAAATGTGATACCTGTTTTTCTGACCTGTTCATCTGGTATGTTTACAGGGAGTGCCTGATTGATGTTAGAGGGTGGGACACCAAGGTGAGTTGAGAGAGAAAGTTTAGAGAGGATGGTCTTGGGGATGGGATCAGAGAAAAAAAGAAAACCACAGCAGCATTTCTACTACAGAGCTGTGCAGGAGATTGGATCTCAGGACCAGTAAGAGTGGTATGAGTCTGCCTTCAGCCTGCTTGTTGGCCTCAGAAGAGTGACACCTGAGTGAGCAGGAGTGCCTGCTGAGGTTGAAATCTGGTACAAAGCAAGGAGTCAGGGAAGATAGATAGAAAGAGAAGCTCTGTGGGATCCACAGGACATAGGAACAGGAGGGCAGAAGTTGCCATGAATTGTCTTCTGTGGAGCTGGGGCTGAGACTCAGGAGTTAGGTCTGGGGTAACAGAGAAGGAAGAGAAGATCTGCAAGCAGCTTACCTGGTGTTTTGGCAGGTACATTCTGTGGGTGAGCAGGGTGTGCCTGCTGAAATAGGGGGCCTGGAAGGAGCAATGAGTGGGGGAAAGGACATTAGAAGGGGATGATCTATGAAATTCATAGGAGATGGAAGCAGAGGTTGAGGGCAGGAAAGACTGCTACAGGTATTCTGCCACAGAGCTGGGGATGAGATTCAGGAATTAGATCTGGGGAACAGAGCTCTGCTTATTTTCTAAGTAAAGTAATGGTAGGTCCAGAGAGATTCTAAAATCACCTATGATAATATGAAAGCATACACACACACACACACACACACACACACACACACACACACACACAAGTCATATGGCCTGTACCAGCCCTGGTCACCCTGTCTGAGAGGATAAGCCTTGGCCATATGTGATGTGAGCCCTTGTCTTTGGACTTAAGGTGCAGAAGCCCTTTCCACTCCCACAAGGGTGACCAGTACTTCATCATTTGAGTCTGAGGCTTGCTGAGTCCTTTCCTCCAGCCTTGCATAACTCCCTATTAAACTAAGATCCATGACTTGTCTTTCTAAGAATAGAAATGAGCTAGTCTGCCTTTGGCTCAGGTTGTGCTGAGAGTGGTTGTTTCCCAGCCAGGGAATGGCATTGGTTATTCCTTGAAGTCTTCATAGTGAGGAACCACATGACCTACATCCTCCAGCTATAAAAGGTCAAGTGTGTCTCAAACTCATCATGCCTCCAAGGTGATGCCTACTGATACATCCAACTTTAGTGATATTTGTGAGCCTGCTGGAATAGGGGCATGCTCTGCTTGTTAACACACATCTATGCACAGTGGCAAAAATGTACAAGGCCTAGTGTTAGGTGTTGTTAGATGAGTGTAGAAATTCTTTGCTTTTAAAGTGATACCTTCTGAAGCCATGACAAAGACTGGCCTAACATCCTGACAGGTCTGCATATAATAGTGCTTTCTGCTATCAGATGGTCAGGCACTCAGGTCAAGTCTCCTCTGAGCCTATGTCCTCACTGGTCAAATGCTTTATTTCTTCCAGAAAAGCTGAACACAAACACGAATGAAGCCACCAAGGCACTGACGCCTGCTGCACATTTGCTTTGGCATGCTTGGATCTCAGGTTCCACTTATTTTCTTGTATATTTCATGTTTGTGGATAAGAGAGAGTCTGGTCTTTTTTAATGTACATGAAACAAAGGCAAGTAATGATCTTCCCAGCTCTGTAACTTTTACTGTTTTCAGCTTTGTACAGAACAAAATAATTGTATTGTATTTATAGGTTCTGTTTAAGGAAGTTTGAGTCATCAGGGATCAGCCTGCCTGGAACCCATATAGCTACACTGCTCAGAGTGGGAAGTGGGAGAAATGTTGATGCACATGAGAACTAAGAAGAAACTGTCTGCAGAAACTGGTTAGACCTGCAGGACTATGCCAGGTCCAGAGGCTAAGTATCTAATCTAGGTTAGCCCCACCATCTTCCAACAGCCATCCCTAGCCTAGTTCTGCATCAGGACTAGCATCCCACAACAAATAGATTTTTAAAACCTTTTGAAATATATTAACATACCACTAGCTTCCACCAATCCAAATACTAGGAATGTCTAGGAGAATTTTCCCCTAATTAATTGATTGGCTAATAAAGGCAACAAGAAGCTAATCACTGGGTAAAAAGCAGGAGGCAGGCCTTCCTGATCTGAGAGAGGAAAGGGGGACCTGGGATAAAGAAATGCCCCTTTTTACATGAGGTGTTGATGGAGGGGAAGCAGAATATAGACCGGGAACTGTTAGACCTGGTGGCGGCTTCCACCACCAGAAGATTTTCAACACAGAATAGTTGATGAGTTTAGGAAGATAGATTTCTCACCCAGTGGTTGTGTCATCTGTTCATTTTAAACTAAGATTGTCTGATATTTTCCATTTGAGGCAATTCAAGTGGGCCTGAATTTTCCATTTGAGGCAATTCAGAGGGAAAGAGCATATCCAGGGCAGAATTCAGCCAGGCTTTGGAACCAGAAGATTTGGCAAAGGACAAAGCTCTAGGGAAGAGGTAACCACAGTAGATGACAGTCTGGCAAGAGCACAGAAAGAGATCTCAGAGCTCGGGAGAGGCAGAGCTGGTGTTTGTGGGAGGGGTGTTGGCTAGGAGAAAACACACGTGGCCTCCATCTTAGGTTTAGCATGGATTGTTTTTTAAAACTACATGTTATAGAAACGTCATCAGATAGCATCGTTGGCTTATAAAAATGTTTTCCCCATCTTCCTATAACTGCTCTCTGATGTAACCATCAATGTATTTTAAACATGCCTTGATTTATAACTGTGTTCCGTAAAACTTCATAAAACCACTTCCACATTGGTTACCCCAATTTGGGTTCCTAAGCCATGATCACTCAAAGTGGCTCCAGAACAAACTATCTCTTATTCCCTTTAAGGTAAAACCTGTGTTTTCTGGCCTGACACCTACATTGCTGCTTACTGCCCCTAGCTGGACAAGGGACATGTAGCACATAATTTGGAGGCTGGAAGCTTTGTGTCACCCTTCATACTGTCTGCACACATGGAATTGTAGGTCCAGAATAAAAGACAGACACTTACTAGAGATAGAAAAGGGATACATTTTTCTTCAGTACATTTGTAACTTTTCCAGGACAGAACTGGGGTTGCTACTAAGTTAATAGATTTCAAAATGCTTTTATCTAGTTGCTGTGGAATATTTGTTCTAGTTAGTTAGGAAGTTACTTCTAGTTAATTAGGAAATATATTTTCCTTCTTTACTGTACACAATGCAGCAGCTATGCTTAAACTGCCCTACAACAGATAGCATATACCTGTTCATAAATTAACAGTGACTAAGTGGCATTTGGAAAGCAGATAGATAAATTCAGGAGAAATTTAAAAGATTTTTAAAATTAAAAATGTCCAGCTTTCTACTAGTCAAATAATATGACTAAATAATTTAAATAGAATATAATGCAGGTTGAAAATTGGAGATACAGGTCAGTAGTAGAGCATTTGGTACCATTATTCGACTCCCAGCACTGCATTAACACACATGGATTTACACACACATGAATTTACACACACACACACACACACACACACACACCCCTAAACATCTCTAATTCAAAAATTCTAACTCCACATTATTTTAGACACAGACATGATAGTACAAGTAGAAACCTATTCATTATAAAACTGGGTTTCACATACAAGTATATTATTCAAAATATACAATAAATTTTCCTGATTAGCCTTGGGTCCCATCCCCAACATATCTCATTATGTATTTCAAAATCTTAAAAACGCAAAGTCTAAAGCACTTTTAATTATAAGAGTTCCTGATAAGGATCATTCAACTTGTATTCTATTTCACTAATAAAATAACTTGAGTTCTAATAAACAATGCTAAGGGTATGTCAGAAATTAGCATTTCTGAATACCCTTCAGAAGTGGAGGGGTAGTTAAGAATATTGTTCCTCATGCTAACAGTCATTTCTATAGTCAATTCAATACCAAACACTTTTCTTTTCATCATTTATTATACACTTAGATTAGTCTAGGCCCTGAACTTTGTGCTGTAGAAGATATAAAGACCCAGAGTCATCATTTTTATTTATTTTCAAGTGCATTGGTATTTTCTCTTCATGTACATCTGTTTGGGAATGTTGGATCCTCTGGAACTGGAATTATAGACAGATGTGTGCTGCTATGTGGGTGCTAGGAATGGAACCCAGTTCCTGTGGCAGAGCAGCCAGTGCTCTTACCCATCTCTCCAATCTCACCAATGGGCTTTTTATACATTGTCTTAATCCTTAAAGCATCTTGAAGTAGTTTGTCTCAGGTTAAGCAGAGCAAGGACTTGCACCTAGGTTTTTCTGAACACAGAAGCCTTAACAATTATAACATATTGCTTCAATACAGTCACAAAAACTTCCTAGGGAAGCTGCAAGTCCTGGCTAGTTTTATGAAAATTTGACACAAGCTAGAGTCATTTGGAAAGAGTGATTCTCAATTGAGAAAACTCCTTTTGTAAAATTTGCCTGTAACCAAGTCTGTAGGACTTTGTCTTAATCAGTAATTGATATGGGAGGGCCCGGTCCACTTAGGACAGTGCCACCTCTGGGTTGGATAAGAAAGCAGGCTGAGCAAGCCACAAGCAGTACTCCTCCATGGCCTCTACATCAGCTCCTAGCTGCAGGTTCCTTGCCTTGAGTTCCTGCCCTGACTGCTTTCAGTGATGGACTGTGATGTGGAAGTGGAAGTGAAATAAACTCTTTCCTCCCCAAGTGGCCATGTCTTTATCACAGCAACGGAAACCAAAGCAACAACAATTAACATCCCAGCACAGAAAGGGGAAATTCCACTGGGCCCCACTCTAGATGAAAAGCTACAAGCAATTAGCAACTGATAAAAGAGGGGGAATTAGTTCTCCCCAGGGATAAGTCCCTTGATTTGTTATCTAATACTACACGGTCAGCCTAAGAGACAAAGACATGCAGGCAACACTGAATGGACCCAATATGTTGCATTACATGTTTATTCATTTATACATATATGTGACAACAATAGTTAAAGAGGTGGAGGCAATGTTTGTGGGAGGGAGGGGAATAGAGATAGAGGGGATCTAAGAAGAATGATGGGGTGTAATTAGTTAAACTTTTTTTTTAAATCCTGTCTTTCACTCATGTGTTCCATACGAAAAAAAAACACAATACAAGAGCATAATATAATAAATATTAAAAATGTCATAAAAACATTATATGTAACTAAGTAAACTATAATTGTTAGCCATCAGGCATCTCCACAGCCAGCCCAAGGGCCTGGTGACAGCAAGATTCATCATCACTGCTAAGAGGCAACACTGTCACCTCATGTCACTTATCCTCCTGTGCACGAACTATATCCACTAATAAAAGGCCCAGTTCATCCTCCCTGCCCCCATTCTTTTTTCCTCCATCTCCACCAAGGGCAACATCTGTATCCATTCCCTACTCCCTGAAGAAACCTCCCATGTGAGACCTGTATATGGTGACTTTATGGATCCCACTGTATAGTGCCAAAACTCAGATAAGTTATCCTGGTGCCTAACATGGGTGGAGGCCACACACTGGGACTCTGTCCTGAGTCTGCCTGATACAAGCTCTATTTCCTGCCACCAGAGAACTGAATTTCTGCATCTAACACTGACCAATAGGTGGGTCCCCTCCCTTCCTGATCAGCATAATCAATTCCCTAGATCTGAGGAAGAGTCTGGCACCCCTCTGGTGTGCTTGGAAACTGAGACACCCCCAACCATGGTCTTCATATCTATAGTCAGCCCTTCTCTTCAACCCTGAACTCCCTTGGGAGAAGCTTCACTCTTCTACAGGTCTGGTTCCTTTTCCTCACAAATCCTGGCACTAAACTGTGTGTGCTCGGGCACCTTGCCCGTCCTCATGATGACTTGGAGGGCCAACTTGAACCCACTCATTCTAGTCCCATCTGTGTCCTTGGGACATCTTGGGCTGAGGCCTGTGACTCTTCTCACCATGAGAACTGTATCTTCATCTATACCCCAAGCTCCCTAGTGGGATGCCTCCTGGAATACCTCAGGCCCCTATACCTAGTGCCTGATTTAAAGGCTCCCAAGCTTCTATGCCTTTGCAGCCAGACTTGAACCCAAGATCTACTAGATAATGATTCTAAATGGCTGCCTAACAGTACTTTTGATCCCATTATTACAATTACTGCCAGTGATCCAGTAAATGGAAAGAGGTTCCCTATGTTCAGACATTCCCTTACCATTGCTCCAAACCTTCTCTTGGCTCTTCCTGTTCCCCTACTCAGCTTCTTCCAGCTAGTAACTCTCAACAGATTTAACCTCCATTGTCTTTGATCCTGCTAACAAGCTTCCTTACCATTCCTAACTGACAGCAACTCCAGCTTCCTCCCCTCCTCTGGCATCTTCAGCCTCCTCTTCTCCCTCTCCATCTACAGGCTGCTCTAACCATCCCACTACTTTCACTCCACCAACAGCTTTTAGTCCTCTTCATGGCAAAATCCCCTCCTCCTTACAGATGTAAAAGGTAGTCTTTGCCTCTTCCTCCAAGAGGAATGCGGCCTCTATATTGACCAGTTGGGCATAGTAAAAAACAAATTCCAACAGCTGTTGCATGCAGTTTTACATGCATGCTACTGCCTTAGTCCAAGAGCTTCAACCTCGCTACCAGTCCCCTCCTGGCTTAGCTTCAGGATCAGCTGCCACCAGCCCAACCCTGCCTCTCTCTTTGACTGCCTTATCCTCCAGGAGTTGACTGCTCCACCAGCCCACTCGTGAGGCCCTAGAATTCGCTGATAAAGGGCAGACGACAGCTTTATTATTTTAGAACTTGCTGTCTAGACACGATTGCTGGGTGCAGAATCTCCTGCCTAGAAAAGCATGACCTCATCAATTATTGTCTCCGTGTCTCCTTCTGCCCTAAACTTAGTGCTCTGTATCCGCCAGCTCCCACTAACTTCCTCGGCTCCTGCCCATAGTGGAGGCTGCAGGCCCTAGTCTTACATGACTGCTGCTTTCTTCTCTTTCCAAAGCATGGCAGAAAAAAGAAAAAAAGGAAAGAAAAAAAAAACTCTCCCTCCCTGCATCTGCCTTTTTCTCCTGGGATCCAGAAATCCCACCTGTACCTTCTGCCCAACAATTGGCTCCGGACTTCTTTATTGACAAATCTAAAAACCAATTAGGGAACTAGACCTTAGTATCAGCGCCTCCGCCTACAAATAGCTCCAGACAGATATCCAGAAGTGCAAAGAACAACTCAACGGCCTCCAACATCTGGGCCTTTGAAAACCCCAAATGGAAGTGGATCCTGCCCTTCCTGACCCCTTCTCGTCTCATTTTTCTGCTTTTATTATTCTCACCCTGCTTTATCAATTTCTTCTCTACATTTCTCCAATGACATATTCAAAAAAATTGCAACCAATCAGTTACCTTTACAGGACTACAAACTGCTGGCCATGGATCCCGAAACTAACAGTTACCGAACGTGCCCTGATGTTGAGGACCAAGTGCACCTCCGAAATGATGATGCCCTCAGACAGCAGGAAGTAGTCTAAAGAGAACCAGCATCCTTATCCCCGTGTTACCATCACTCATCTTCTAGTTCATCCTCTTTATAATAAACAAAAAGGAAGCATGTTAGCAATCAGGCACCTGCACGGCCAGCCCCAGGGGCCCAGTGACAGCAGGACTCACCATCACTGCTGAGGTGACACATTCCCACTGTTACCTCATGTAGCATGTCCTCCTGCACATGCGATACATTCCCTGATAAAAGGCTCAGCTCCTCCTCCCCCTCCCCTTTTTGCCTCCACCTCCAGCAGAGGTTTTATGGATCCCACCACATAGATCTCACAATGTTACTTAGAAGAAATGGAAGTAAATCATTTATAATTGCAAAGTCTATTCCACATCAGTAACTTTGGGTTCAATGCAAAAGACATAAAACTTACTGCAGTCAATTTAAAAAATTAAAGCATTTAGTATGTTTATGTATAAGAGTGTGCATATGATAACACATTATACAGTTGCATTAAAGTAATGGAAACAGGACTGAGGAGATTACTCAGCTCAGTGGGTCAAGTGTTTGTTGTGCTCAGATCCCCAGTCACCATATAAAAGCTCAGCACAGTGGCTATGTGCCCATCACTCCAATGAAGATTGACAGTTATCTTGAGTTCACCAGTCTAGGCAAACTAGTGAGTTTTGGATCAGTGAGGGACATGTGTAAGCCTTCTGTCTAAACTCTACCCTGAAGTTACCTGGCAACAGCTAAGTAGGCCTGACCCTCTATAAAAGGGGCTGCTTGCTCCCTTCTCCTTCTCTTGATCTCTTGATCCCTTGCCTTCTTTATCTCCCTCTGTCCCCTCACCCCTCCCCCCTTCCCTTCCCCCTCTCTCCACATGCTCATGGCCGTTCTCTACTTCTCTACTTTCTCTCTCTGCCTGTCTCTGCCTCTACTGCCCTCTTAACTCTCCTCCCCATGCCCTGAATAGACTCTATTCTATACTATACCATGTGGCTGGTCCCTCAAGGGGAAGGGATGTCTCAGCATGGGCCCACTGAGAATCCCCTTTTCTGGTACCTCACCACATCCCCATAGAACATATTCTCTTTCTCTTCATCTTTTTATAAACACATGAACATGTCTTAAAAAATAAATCCAGATGGCTCAGAGTGATGGCTCACCTGGTAGAAGCACTGGTCATAAGATGACAATGTAAACTCAATTCGTGGATCCCACCAGTGGAAAGAAAGAACCAACTCCTGAGTCTCTCTCTCTCTCTCTCTCTCTCTCTCTCTCTCTCTCTCTCTCTCTCTCTC
>JANHMN010000011.1:5583309-5638753 GCA_030674055.1 Rhabdomys pumilio
TCTCTCTCTCTCTCTCTCTCTCTCTCTCTCTCTCTCTCTCTCTCTCTGTCCAAACCCAAGCCTGGCTCGGGTTTCTGAGCCCTTGTGTGAGAGCCTAAGCCTGACTTGAGTTTTGAGGCCTGTTTTAGTCACTTCCATACCGGGGTGACTCAGCAAGACCTGTTTGACCTGCCTCTGCCCCGAAGTTGCTAATATAGAGTTTTGCCATTGCCATTGGCTCTGTCAGTCACCCCATATCCTCCCTCACCCTTCCTTATCTCCTACGTCATCTCACCCCACCAAAACTACTCCTCCCTGTGCTCCAAGTTTATGTAAGCGAGAGGCTGAAGCATTAAAGTTTAGTTCCTGCTTCAACAAGACTCCCTGCCTGGTGCATTTCTTTAGGGGAGTTGACACCATCCCGCTCAGCCCTGAGAAACCCAGCAGGACTGGGATGGCTCTCCTCTTGCCTGGACCTGCTGGCAAGGAGCTGACACTTTAGGACCAGTGAACCCACCCAAGAGCTGCTTCCCACTAAACCTGCCTTTATGTACTTTAATCTGTCTTGAATTGGATCATTTTACCTATGGAAAATAACCTATCAAGTATTACTACAAGAGTTCAAACATTTTTTAATTCAAAGTTTATAAAGTAAAAATTTTACAGCATGTGATAGCTAATTATCATAAAATATTTTAGAATAATTTACTATGCTGCTTCTCCACTTGACTGCCATGTGGTAGGATGGACTAAGGATAGATGCCCTCCCCCACGAATCACCCTTGCTACCTGTGGCAGTCAGGAGAGTTAGCTCAGGTAGTCATGAGAGCAGGAAAAACTGGCCGTCCCCCTTACCAGCTGCATCTTTCAAGAAAGCAGGCCCTGCACCTTGCCTGGGCAGCAGAGTTAGAGCTGACCATTCTGGTGGCAGAGTCGATGGTGAGTCAGCCTCCAGAGCCTAGAGCAAGAGTGCTGGTTCTGCCGCTTTTAACTGGTGCAGTGTTGGGTGAACTAGTCACTTCTGTGCTGGACAGCTCACCCTGGTGGTGTGAGTGAGAGAGACCTTGTAGGCCTCAGTTATCAGCTCAGGTCCAGATCCAGGCCTCTGAGTTGGTCCGCCCTAACATCTACCACATCTATGAAAAGCTAGAGTGTGTGAAGGAGCTTGTCCGTAGATCCAAAGCTGCAGGATCTCCACGACACAGGGTAGCAACGGGGTATCTGAGAGGAGTCCCGGTGAAGATCCAGTGTTGATAGTAGCTGAGGCCAGAGTTCTTGAACCAGACTCATGACTGATGGCAATGAACATTTGCAAGTAAAGAAGTGAGAATAAAAGGGTGTGTGGTGGGACACACTGTGACACAGAACAGCTTCCAGAATGAGATTTTTCCCCCTGGGAAGGTAGCAAGGAAGAGGGTGAGTATGAAGGGACAGGGAGATGAGTGGAATTCGGGTACATAATGTGAAATTCACTCAAAAAAAATCAATAAAAAGTTAAATAATAATAATGGCCACTTTACTGTGGCCATGTGTGCAGCATGTAGGTCTCCAGTAGTGCACAAGAGGCTGGAAGCCTCCACATTCACCTCCCACTCACTCCCTGATTTGCGCAGAGTAGCAATCCTGTCAGCACCTTGCTTACTAAGTGGCTTTGCAGATATGCTTTCTTAAATCCTCTGTACTGTGTTTACACTGTATCTGTTTTGTGATTAGCCTGTATCCTTTCTACACATAAATTTGAGTTACAATTGCATACAATACTTGGGCGATAACAAGTTGTACACATTCTCATCCTAGGCATAGTAGACTATATCACTTACCCAGATGTGTAGCAGACTATATGGCACCTAGGTTGTATAATTAATTTCCTTAGATATTTTGAGCACTTCTTTAACATATACATAGCTATTAAAATACAATGTTTTATCTTTTTTCAGTTTTTAAAATGTTTAGCAATTTTCATTTGGGGCTATTAGGAGCAAAATTTTTAATTCGTTTGCTTACATTTTTTAAAATGCTTTGTTTTTCTGAATTTTTAAAGTTAACATTGGAAACGATGGGTTTCGTTATGCCATTTTCATATGCGTGTCATTATACTTTTTTTCTATGTGTCCCCTTCCCCTGTGTCCTTCTCTGTACCCCTTCTCAATCAGCCCCTCCCTGCCCCAGGCAGCATCCCCTTCTGCTTTCAGGTCACTTGTGTCCCATAACTCTCTGCTCCCCAGTCCCTTAAGATCTTTTCCTCCCCTTCTCATCATCTTCTGTCTAGTTTGTTCACACAAACCCTGTGCAAGCATTCATGTGTACACAGTCACTTTAATCCGGGTTCTATATATGAGAGAAAATGTGCAGTATTTCTGAGCTTGGCTTATTTCACTCCACATAATGATTTCCAATTCCCTTCATTTTTCTGCAAATGCTGTGATTTCATTTCTCTTCATGGCTGAGTAACACTTCGTTATATATTCGCCACATTTCTATATTCATTCTGTTGATGGACGTCGAGTCTACCTCCATGTCTCACTACTGTGTCTAGTGCAGCAGTGAACGCGGATGTGAATGTACCTATGTGGTATGTTCACTTAGTTTTCACTGTATATCCAAGGGTGAGAGAGTTGGCTCATAACAGTTCTATTTTGAGACAAGGTCTCCGTGTGTATCTGCTTCACCTGTAGACCACGGAGCTCTGCAATGCTGGGATTGTTCTGGGCAGCCACGCTCAGCTATTTTTAGTTCTTTTGCGAAACCTTAGTACTGATTGTCCTATGATGTAAGCTTTTCATCCTGACAGCCCTGGCCCCGCTTCTTCTTTGCCTCAGACGCTTAGACGGTTAAGATCAAAGGCCCTCCACAGACATGCAGCATCCCTGCCTCTAAAAGACCTGGGATAGACTCAGGAATCCATCCTACCCCATCCCACATGCCTGATGGACAGCAAGGCTGGACCAAAATTTGCCAAATGGTTTTAGCAGTAACAAACCCCATCCTAAAACCCTTTTGGGGATTGGTCTCTTTCTTTGTTCTGATGGGAAGGTGGCCTGAGGGAAAAAACAAGACGTCTCTATAGGAACTGAGAGATTGACAAGAGCAGAAACTGTGACTCCACCTACCTCGTGTGAACAAGGCGCTCTTTGCAGCCGAGCAGCAGGTGGCGGTAGAGACATAGCCTGCTGCCACCACCAAGTCTTGTATGAGTGATCTACAAATCTAGGTGGTGACAGCAGCCACAGTATGAAGGCCCTGGTTTAAGGGCCCTGGAGAAGGAACAGGACAAGAAGACACAGTCCACTTGTCAAGATTGTGCCTCCAGCCCTGCCCCCCAGAGGAACTACTCTTCTCCACTCTCCACAGAAGCTGTTTTGCTACTGTAAAGAAGAGTTTCCCTTTTTATCTTATTTATTCATCCATTATCTTGTATTTATGGGCTCACACATTCTTATTTTATTCTCTGGATTGCAATCCATCAACAGTTCTAATACAATTAGAAAGTCTCCAAAGCAGATCTGGTAGTAAATTATGTAACTCCAGCTGTGTTATTGGGAGCACAGGGAAGGCTAAGGCAGGGAGATTGAAATTTCAAGACCTGCATGTCTAGAGTGAGTTCAAGCCCAGACTAGATAAGTTATTAAGACCCTGTCTGAATAAGAATGTAATGGCTGGGGAATTAATTTTGGTGGCAGAGCATTTGCATACCTTGTGCAAGGCCTTAGATTTGATTCTCAGCATCACCGAAGAGAGCAAGAGAGAAGAAATTAAAAGAGAAAGAGAAGAAAAAGAACTGAGGAAAACAGAAGAATATTTCCTGAAAAAAAAAACAAAACAAAAAACTAGCAGAGGAGTCGTGGTGGGATGAACTAGGAAGGGGACAAGCAAACCAGACTGTAAGCATATCTCTCTTCCAGCCTGTTTCCTGGAGATAGCTCAGTACCACAGAACTCTGAGATTGACATAGTCAGTTCTTGGTGTTGTCTTCAGCAGAGAGCCAGCAGGCTTGTTTATTTTATCCACAACGCTTGGGTGAGGGATGCCTACTGGGAAGCCTATATTCCCAGATAATGGTGGTTCATAAAGATGAAAAGTAAAGGATCTGACTCCCTCTTCTGGCCTCCACAGGCATTGCACACATGTGGTGCACAGATCGCCATTCCAGCAAAACTTATACATATAAAACGCAAACTAAATAAAAATTACAGGAAAAAAAATCTAAAGCAATGAAGGTTAGCATAGACCCTATAAAATGGTCTGTTCAGAACCTTTTTGATTATTCTCTCTGCACTATGTGGAGTTTTTACTTCAAATAAAATGAGACCTAGATTTAGATACGGCTTATTGGTCTGAAACTCAACAGCTGGCAACTGAAGCTTTATTTCTTTCAGGGCACATGAGGATCAGTGCCCTTCACTTTGACTGCTATTGAGTTCAAATGCTGCCACCCTAGAATAATAAAAATAATAATCTAGTATAATAATATAATATCTATTATTATATAGTATTATATTATTATAATATAATATTTATTATTATTATTATCATTATCATTATCATTATCATTATCATCATCATCATCATCATCATCATCATCATCATCTTTTGCTTTTAATTTACTTAGCTAGTATCTTCAGGGCACTGAGTGTCCCACTCTTGAAAAGACATCGTAACAAGTAAAAATAAGATACCTAAGGGCATTGTCTTAGCATTTTATTGCTGTGAAGAGACACCACAACCAAGGCAATTCTTATAAATGAAAACATGTAATTGGGGCTGCCTTACACTTTCAGATGTTTAGTTCATTATTGTCATGGTGGGAAACTTGGCAGAATGCAGGCAGACATGGTACTGGAGAAGGAGCTTAGAGTTCTACATTTTGATGCAAAGGTAGCAGAAGGAGACTGTGTGCCACACTGGGTATAACTTGATCATTAAGAGACCTCAGCCAGGCGGTGGTGGCGCACACCTTTAATCCCAGCACTTGGGAGGCAGAGGCAGGCAGATTTCTGAGCTCGAGGCCAGCCTGGTCTACAGAGTGAGTTCCAGGACTGACAGAGCTACACAGAGAAACTTTGTCTCAAAAAAACCAAAGGAAAAAAAAAATGGGGGAGACCTCAAAGCCTGCCCCCACAGTGACACACTTCCTCCAGTAAGGCCACACCTACTTTAACAAGGTCATATCTTCTAATAATGCTTCTCTCTGTGGGCCAAACATCCAAATACATGAGTCTATGAAGGGGGAGGGCTGTGCCTATTCAAAGCACCACATTTGTCTTTAAGTGGTGTGATTATTTTAAGCTTGAAAGTGATTTTGTCGTGTTCTTTGTAGACTAGAATTGTAAAACAGATATGGATGGCCCAGTGTTTAAACCATAAGCTTCCAAGACGTGCTACAGGATAATATAGAACTTAAAAAACAGAATTTTTTTAACCCTCTAATAATGTGTTGCATGTATACAGCATATTTTGATTATGCTCGCCTCCATTCCTCCCCTTAGGTCACCCCAGACTGACCCCATCCCTCCTAACTACCTTCTGATTATTCTCTCTGCACCATGTGGAGTTTTTACTTCAAATAAAATGAGAGCTAGATTTACAAATATGGCTTATTGGTCTGAAACTCGGCAGCTGGCAACTGAAGCTTTATTTCTTTCAGGGCGCATGAGGATCAGTGCCCTTCACTTTGACTGCTATTGAGTTCAAATGCTGTGTACAACATAGGCACTGCCCACCAAGTCTAATTTGTGTTGCCCATAGATTCATAGATGTGGCATTGTTCATTAGATCATGGTCACTCTATCTTGAACTAGATCTTTAAAGAAAACTAACTCTCTCTCCCCCAGAAGCCATCAACAATCAATAGCTCCTCAGCAAGGTGGGGGCTCCTAAGCCCCTCCCCTTCCATGCTGTAATATTGGCTGGCTCGATCCTGTGCAAGCAACCACAGCTGCTGTATGCTCATGAGAGCAGGATCCTGTCATGTCCAGAAGACACTGTTTTGATCTAGTCCTACCTGACCTCTAATTCTTACTTTGCACTTTCTCTTTCAGAACTATCCCTAAGCTTTGGAAAGGCTATTCTGATGTGTCCGAGAGATGCACTAATCTATGGGTATAGAGATATGCATTTAGAAGGCAGTTTGATATTATGTTCATTTAGCAAGACAAGAGTAGTCGGTTCAAACCCTGGGGTTAGGATCTCCGCAACCATGTGTTCTTGGCCAGATTTGTAAATTCAGGCCGACGTTTCTTCCTATGGAGTAGTCCTGAAATCCAATCAAAAAGTGGTTGGTTACCCCCATAATGATCATGCCCCTGTTGTGCCAACTGACATGTCTTACTGTCGCTGCCCCGCTCTGATCCGCAGAAAGGAGCGACACAACACGAGATTCTTCCCAATGCAGTTTACTCAGGAACCTTCTTACAATATCCCTCTGGAAGGGCAGATTCCAGTTCCACTTTTTCTTTTATCCCCATGCCTGGTCAATCAGAGCCTGCCACGTAGGCATACACCATTGGCACACGTCAAATGGCCTGATTCTGCGCAGCAGCGAGTCTGTGCAGTAGCTCTGCGGATGTGGCTCCGACCCGGTGTTTGAGGAAATCAGGCGCCATTCACAAAACTTGGCGGGTGCCATTCATAGCTATGGTACCACCTTAGCTGGCCGCCACACCTGCTCCCCACATCTTACCATGCTGGTCACAATTGTAGTTCACAGTATTCACAGCTATGCTAAGACTGATGTCCTGGTTACTGTTCTATGACCACGAGGAGACACCATAACCAAGACAACTTTAAAAGCATTTAACTAGAGACTTGCTTACAGTTTCAGAGGGTTAGTTCATGCTTATCATGACAAGGAGCATGGTGGCAGGCAGGCAGGCATAGTGCAGTAACAGTAGCTGAAAACTTACATTTTGACCCATTGAAGGTATTCTCATTAAAACCGCCACAGTATATAAAAGAGGAAAAATTCTAGTGTGTTGGATGATATCTTTTTGAGATATCATCCAGTTGGAGGATGAAGTAGAAGCCATGCAGTGCTGTCTTACAAGCACGGCGTGGCCTGCACTCATAGCTCACACTAGCTGTGATTGCCTTCATCAGGCCTGCACTATCCTGAGCCCCTTTCCATTCTGTCACTTACAGAGGAACTCATGATTCTCCTGCCAGGAGCTGTTGGTAATTAATGGTTGCTGAGAGAAGAGAAGACGTTTTCTTCCGTTCTATAGTCATAGGAAGATACTCATGTACCTATAAGTAGCCCCTCAGCCACACTCATGAGAGCAACCCTAATTTGAGTCACTGAAACACATAAATAAATACATCACACACAGAGGGGGGTGGAGGGAGGGAAAGGCAGAGAGAAAGAAATGAAAAAAGAGGACTAGTTGGGAAGATGAAGAGAACCAGTGAACACAGGGGAGGCATGGGAGAGGAAAATGAAAGGTGAATATATGATTTAAGAAGTCTTATGCACATATATGAAAGGCCATAATGATACCTGTTATCACCTGTAGTGAGTATACACTGATAAAAAGTAAAACAAATTAAAGAAGAAGGCATCTTTTAAATATTTTTGTATTTGTCCTAAGACGTGCAAAATAACGGGTCACCACAACATAAGGCACATTGCTGAAGGGTGGAAATGTGTTGTGTGTAGCTTTGCCATTCAGCCTAAGCTCTGGGAATGGGCAGTGCTACCACCCAGCTTCCCTTGAATTCACAGATAAAGAACATAGACACACACAGTTGTTCAATTTCAACTTGCCTTTGACACAATTGCTGGGCGATGCTTATCTCCCACATGGAAAAGCTCGCCCTTATCAATATTCTTATCTCTGCACCTCAGTTATATCTAGTCCCTGCTAAACACCCCCAACCGCCTACCTGTAGGAGCAGCCTGTGTGGCTACTCCATTTGAGACCTCACATGATTGGTCACCTTTTCTCTGTCAGAAACAAGTGAACTCTGTCCTACTATGCATTTGTCTCTTGACTCTAGGGAGTCCTGCCTATTCCTTCTGCCCAGTGATTGTCCTATGGCTTCCTTACTGACAGATCAAGGACCAACTGGGAAACAGAACCTTAGCATCAGAACCACTCCTACAGCAATGTGAAAGAGGTTCAGAACCACTGCCCTAAGAAACCCTAATCAATACATAGGTGTTGGATTATTAAGAGTAGTTGCTGAAAAGGCAACTTTCTTTTCATCACTAGAGTGCAGCAGACTAACTAAAAGTAAAGTTTAATTCAATAGCAACAGCATGATAGTTTTGAGTTTGCTTTCTCATTAAAGCTGTGTATGAGTTCGCTTATGTTAGTGAAAAGCCTATCTGCTCTAGGAAAAAAATGGTCCCGGTGGTTTTTAGATTTGGAACACCCAGAGCCCTTAAGGCTACTGCTAGAATTGGAGCTTTTGGTTTTTTAGTGCCCACAATTTAGCATGTTTGTTTGTTTGTTTTTACTATATCATCAGTATGAAAAACAGTTGCAGCCACACACTGATGAAGTTTCTTGTAGTCAGAATCTGTATTTTATAAGCCAGCAAATAAATAAATAAATAAATAAATAAATAAATAAATAAATAAAGGTGGTAGCAATCTCTTTATTATCTGTCTTTTTGTAGCATTTTGTAGAAGATTAATGAAGACTTTTTGTTTGTTTATTTTTATTTATTTCCTATCTTATTTACTGCTTATGAAGAGACATCATGACCAAAGCAGCTTATAGAAAAAAAGCATTTAATTTGAGGCTTGCTTATAGTTTCAGGGATTATATAGTTATAGGCCATTATCATTGTGGTAGGGAGCACAGTGGCAGGTAGACAGACACTGGAGAAGTCCTTGAGAGCTTACAGCCTGATCTGTAGCCAGGAAGCAGAGAGAGATTGGGCCTGGTGATTGCTTTTGTAACCTCAAAGTCCACCCCCAGAGACTCACCTCCTCCAACCAGGCCACACCACCCAATCCTTCCCAACAGTTAAGCTAACTGGAAACCAAGCATTCAAACGTATGAGGCTCTGGAGGTCATTGTCATCAAACCACCACACTCAGTTACTTAAGGCCTGGTGGTGGCAAGCTCTGTGAGCCTGTCAGAAAGCTCCATTCGCTTATTAATTAATTGAGGGCTGACAGGTAATTAAGAATCGGTTTTGAAATTTTCCTACTTAAGAGACTCCAATAATAAAATATTTTTAAAGCTTTTACGTTTATATCTTTAAAACTAAACACTTTTTAAGCATTAAATTTTCATCATCAGAGAAGCATTACGTCCATCCTTTGCATCCAAAGATATTGAAATCCCAGAATGTTTTTAAGGTGAAAGCTAAGTGATAGCTATTGATAGGCCAGCCAGGTAGCCTCAGGGAAGAACAGGAAGAGGTCTGTTTACTGGTGTAGCAGGAAGTGAAAGGACTGCTGTACTATCTCATGAAATTGGGTACTGGGAATTTATACATATATGGTGTGCCCAAAAATGAAAGTTTGCAAGTTTCCTTCAATGTTTCTGTTTTAATTTCTTTAAGAAAAAATTTTAACTGTTGTGCATGCCTATGGTATTTAGGGAACAAAGAAAGTGGAAAAGCAGGCACTTTAGGGAAAGCTGAGATCGTTCCATGTAACAAAAGTTGAAGCAGAATCAGGCTGGTCTTGTTGCATGGATTCCTGCTCCTAAGATTGATTTACCAGATCAGACAAGCCTGAGATGCCCAATTTCTCTTCACCTTGGCAACTATCACCACTGCAGACAGACAAAGTGGAATTCTTGGAGAGATTCAGAGGTTCCTGTCCCTTTTGGCAACTAAAACATCCAAAATTCACATCCCCAACAAAGGATCATGAAGGAAGGCTACTTTTTCCTCACACCTGGTGCTCAAAAATGTTTAAACTAAGTCATTAAAGATTCCTCACACAGTGTGACACATTCCTCACATGAGGCGCCAAAATATGCTAGCTTGAATGCATTAATAATAAATTTAGATTCAGGAAGCTCCATCCATCATAGGACCTTAACTGAGGAGCTATGAACGTTATTCTCCCTCTGGTGGACATGTTTAAAAGTGCAACCTACTTTCTGCCTGAAAATCCTAAAGCTGAAAGTGCTGTTTGAAGTCATCTCCAGCCCTTCTTTTCACTTGGCACATATCATATGGCTTTGCATACATCATGTGTTAATAATAAGCCTTGGTGGCCAGGACAATATCTCCATGCTACAACCTTTCTGTGTGCAGTTTTCTCAACCCAGGTAGCATCAATTCACGCACAGAGTTCATACACGAATATACAAGATGACATTTGTCAAAACTGTTTTCTGAGTCAAGATGCACTGTAGACAGAGCTTGTATAGAAAATATTACCTATTCTTTTTGGCCAGAAGGTAGGAATAGAACACTGTGCTGTGTTCTATTTGTAATGATTTACAGATCATTACAAAGTCTGGAAATCTATGTTTTTCTGATGCACAAAAGATCTTTCAGCAATAATGCACGGTGTCAGTTTCATAAAACTGTATTGTTTGCTACTCACGATTCCCAACAGGTGCTGATTCGACAACACTCATTGAGTGTTTAGTTTGGTCCCTGACGGGAGCTGCATGCTGAAGACACAGGGACTGGCAAGGAAGTCCTCAGGCCTGGGAGGCTTTGGTCAAATAAGGACAGTTCTAGCCCCTGGTCTGTTTGGAACATTTTCAACATTGGGCAATGAGATAAACATCTTTTGAGAATGATCTCACAAAATTCTCATTCAAAACATATTACGTACAATCTATTACCCAGATTCTTCTGTGTTGTTTTGTTGTGTTTCGCCTTGTGAGACAGTCTCCTATAGCCCAGGCTGGCCTTGTAACTGAGGAGAACCTGGAACTATTCAATGTGCCTCTATACTCCTCCCAAGTGCTAGCATTACGGGTGTGCACCCTCATAATGACTCCACGTATAAAATTCTCGCAATTGTAAAATGTTTCTGGACATAAGATGACCAAGAAAAATCAAGGCAAAACATAATGAATCTGTTCTGCCAGCGCTGGCCCTGAAGCTGCACTGCAGTTTTATTTCAAGCACATAACATGTGCACTTTGTCCTGCATATATTATGCACCACCATGCTACACAGAACCAGAAAACACCTCCTGAGACTCCTCAGCCCTGAGTACAGACTGCATTCTGTGCAGTGTTTTCATGGTACATACATACCACTCTCTGATGCATGCAAGCACAGTAGAACTAATCCTTCTCGTTTTTCTTCCATTACTCCTTAGCATGTGAGTTTCAGATAGTCAAGCTTAGCTTTCACAATGTGCTGTATTAGATTGCCTAATTTTTAAGATTTTTGTCTGAGTTGTTGGCTTAAGTTTCATAAAAAAAAAAAAGAACAACAAGAATAACCACCACCACCACCAGCAGCAGCACAACAGCAGCTCTAGTTGAGCCAGGCATGGTGGCATATGCCTGTAATCTCAGCACTTGACAAGCAAAGGCAGGCCAATCTGTATAAGATCAAGGCCATCACGGTCTACGGGTTGAGTTCCAGGTCAGTCGTGGATACAGTGAGATCCTATCTCAAAATAGCCTTAAACACACTTCTGCTACTTTTGTTCTGAATATTTATGTGAAGAAGCATCCTCAGCATTTGACAATTACAAAATAATAAAATTTTAGCCAAATCTAAAGACATCAATGATGCGTTGTGTCTTGGCATATCAAATATTCTGCCAAGGCTGAGTTCTTTATGTAAAAATAAACAAGCATGCCAGACAGTGGGGATGCACACCTTTAATCCCAGCACTTGAGGAGCACAGACAGGCAGATTTCTGAGGGTTCTGGGCCAGCCTGGTCTACAGAGTAAGTTCCAGGACAGCCAGGGCTACACAGAGAAACCCTGTCCCCCACCAAAAACAAAAAACAAAACGACACAAACAATCTACTTCATTAGTGTTTGAATTTGCTTTTCTCCTGAATAAATAGTAAAATGTGCATACTAAATAACTTTCAAGATAAACTTTATTTTCTATACATAAATGTTGGGGTTTTATACATATTTTATGCACCCATATGCCTGCAGTCATAGAAAGAGTTCTCAAGCAAATGGAGTCATGAATCAGAAGCCTAAGAAGCCTTCATGTTACCCTGCTTCCACTGTGTAGCCACTGGAGCTAGGAACCTTTGACACAGCAGGCAGCCTTCTGGGGTAGCACTTTCACAACTCACACCTCCAGCCTTGGTTCGCACTGAAGATTGCAACTCACCTCCCAAGAAGATGCATTCTCTAAAATCATCTGGGAATAACAATTTTAACACCTAAATATTGTTTTCTGTAGTAATTCAGTCCAGGTCTTCCTTTTAGTCCAGTGCTCTCAGAAATAAGCCCCAAATTCAAAATATGTTTTTGGCCATATAGGTAGGCTCTAGTCTGACTAGATCATAACTAAACCCAATTATTTTAACCTACAATCTTCCTCTTGGCTAGTTACCTGTGTCCACATGTCAGGTACCATGTGCCCATCTCATCACATCTTCTGGGCCAAATATCCCACCTGGCTTTATCCCAGAATTCTTACTCCTCCTGGATGTTCCACCTCCTATTTTCTGCCTAAGCCATAGGCCATAAGATTTACTATCTACAGGTGCCACATCCATACAGACATAAGATATTCTCTCTATAGTCTCCAACTATTTTCAAAATAGATTAATGCCTAATGTCTGAGAATTTTTATTAGTTTTGTCCTTCAGTACCTGGTGGGGCTTGGATCAGACACCTATATAACTACAATACAAGAACACTGAAGTTCCTTATATAAAATAATATAATATTTGCCTATAACCCATGTATGTCTCAAATACTTTTGATCCTGTCTAAATTAATATCTGACATAATACAAATGCTATGTAAATAATTGAGTTGTTATATTCTTTAGGGAATAATAATAAGAAAGAAAGTCAACATGTTCAACAGAGATACAGCTTGTTTTAAATATTTTTCATCAATGGTTGAATCCATGGATGCAGAAACATAGATTAAAATGGGCCAAACGCCATTTGTATTTTAATGTGTGGGCTCTAGGCTTCCTGGAGGTCACTGACTGCAGAAGTGTGGGCTTTGGTTCCTCATTCCAGTAGGATTCTGACAGAATGGATGCATGTGGTCTGAATACTTCTGACCCCATTTCTACAGGCAGTGAGCAACATGTTTTCATCATCTGAGATGATTACCCCAGATACCCTAGGACAAGTTGACAAGCAGTCTGAAGAGACATCTACAGCCCAGCTGGATGCCAGTGTCCAGACAAGACCGGTGATACAGGAGGTCAAAGTTTGTTGAGTTCACAAAACTTTGGTGGTTTTTTTGGTGCCAGTTTTCTAAAACCACCTATTAATCTAGCCAACTTGGATTTGCAAGCTAAGGACCTCATCCTTTCCTATAGGAAGCCATGTAACCCGTGACAGCATCTGCTATTGGAACATAGCGCTTGCAAAACCGCGCATGTGTAGTGGCAAAGGACCGCCTAGTTTCTGCCCAACCCGGGGCGTCATATCCGCCATTGGACTACGCATGTGCAGTGGCAGGGGAATATGGGAATTGAGCAAGCAGCCAATCAGAATTGTCCACCCCAAAGGGTATATAAGGCGGGCACCACGTTCAACTCGCTCTCTCTCCTTCATGCATGGGAAATAAACACGTGTTGCAGAAGAATTCTGTGTGTCCATGTGAGTTCCTGCTGGTGGGAAGATCACGCGGATTACAACTGGTGCCGAAACCCGGGAACCCCAACATCACCGGTACCGAGAGAGCCTTCGTTCTCGGAGAGGATTCAGAACCACAACACAAGAGATAAGCTCTGAGAAACATGTTTGGTCTTGAATTATTTCATTCCCCCCCCCCCAATGGATAGGAGCTCCGGTAGCCTTAGCTACCGCATTAGCAGTGCTTGCACTCTTCTTTTTGGTTTTACGGGATGGGAAAAACCACTCAAATATCGTGGCAGGTCAGGGAGTGTTAGAGGAGGTACAAGGCAGACTGTCAGAAACAGAGCTGAGAAAAAGGCTAGCTACTCATGAAGAAAATAGGAAGAATACAGGCCCTTCCAAAGACCTTCGGTCCACGGGAGAGAGAATATGGGGAAAGAATGCCCTGGGAGAGTTTTGTGAGAAGAAAAGATACCATGCAGATAGGCAGCCGGCGCAACAAGATGGAGGGCGAAAAAAGGCAGGAGACGAGAATCACGTGGCTTCTCAGCCAGTTGCGCACTCCCAGCTTGCTGTCCCCAGCACTCTTCCACCTTATGCGGACAAGCACTGCTCAGATTCCTTCTTTTCAGAGGAAGGCCATCGGGCGGTGGTAGCACATGCCTTTAATCCCAGCACTTGGGAGGCAATGGCAGGCAGGATTTTTAAAGCGACAGACAAGATTTTTGGTGCATCCCCTACAAAGATTATTGAATGGTATCCAGATGCAGTCGCTCAGCTTGCCCTTCGTGGGCTAAAACCAGCTGTTACTCATTTTGGAAAAGATCCTCCATAATTCCGCCTTCCTTGTTTGTCCCTTGGCGTGCCAATGTCCACGTGTCTCATTGTGTGTCTTTGTCCACGTGTCTCATTGTATGAATGATTGGTGGTCTATGTCTTGTGATGTTCTATGTTTAATGTTCAAAAGATCGTTTAAATTGCTTGATTCAACCCTTGCTCGAGTTTAACTTGGTTTTCAAAGGCAGTTTCAAAATGCAGAGCAGCGGCTGATAAGTTTGCTTAACACCTGTAGCTAGAGTCGAGGTGAACTGAAAAAGCTTTTCTAACAGTTGATTGTCGGTATAAGCTGCTTTTAAAGGGAACAACAGGTTTCCTAGATTCAGTAAGGAAGCTAAGAGGGTTTTGAAGGACCCCGAGGGGACCCTACCTCCAGTCTAGACCGGCGCTCACCCACGGACACATGAGAGACCTCCTTGATACATTTGCATAAGGTAATTTAATAACAAGGGTCCTTGGGTTGAAACCTGTCCCACGCAGGAGACGAGGGATTTCGACCCCGAACCCCAGAAGCGGGGGGCCATTTATGAGTAGGGGTAGGGAAAGGCAAAAAGGTTTGGCGCGGTTACACACGATTGGTTATTTCTAATATCAACAACTTGCAGAGGCGACAGGATGGCTAGTTAAGACTTATCTGGGCATGTTTTTTTATTTTTCTTTGTGGCCAGGAATGTGTCTTCCTGCTTTGGGCCTACCCCACCCATAGGTGGGTTTTCTTCCCTGAGGCTTGAGGAATGTATGGGGCAGTAAAGGCCCGAAAGCCTACATTCAGTTCCGCCTTCCTGGAACTAGTGAGCCTGTATATATTTTATAAAATGGTCTTTATAATTTTTCACTCTACAGTTTGTCTTAGAAAAATCTCTGTGACAAGGTGCTTCTCTCTTAAAATTACAGCTAGAAAAGCAAGAGATTTTCTTTGGTCCAAATATATAAGATGTGTTGTCCCTTCATTTTTGTTTCTAATTAGTTTTAAGGTATAAATATAATCTTCATGTCTTGGCTATAGATTTTCAGCCTATAGGTTATTGAGTATAATTAAAAAATTTTTACAACCTTGGCAACAAAGGTTGGCTTAAGATTGGTAACTCAGGGTTGGAGACATTAAGAAAACAGATATGTAAAGATAAAATTTAAGAACAATGTCTCTTTAGTGAGATATTAAAAGCTGCACTATCGTGCATTCATATATAAAAATTGGCAACGAGACTTATAACATAAAGGTAATCTTTTTGGTGTTAATTTTAGAGAGAATAGATGGTTTAAAAATTGGTTTTGTTTCTTAAAATTATGGTTATACTCTAATGTTAAAAAAGAAGAGTAAAAACATAGTTAAACTGCCAATATTGGCTACAGTTGGTAGTTCAATCGTGAGTTTGAGAAATTTTGATTTGCCCATGTTTATAGAAAAAAGATACACATATCTTTTAAGGTTTAAATCTAAGTTAAAAAAGAAAAAATTTACAGTGCAGTTCAGGCCTACAAGGCCAGGCCTCGGAAAACAGGCCAGAGATTAAGAACATTTACATTTGAGTCATGATTATGCTGGAGACATTAAAATTATGCCTACTTCCCTCCATGAGTTATAAATGTACCTGCTGACAAAAAATTGTTCAGTTTGTTTCAATTCCTTTTACATCCGCTTCTTCCAAAGTTGCTAAAAATGAGATGCTTTTGGTTCCTCCAATATATATAACAATATTTAGAGGACAAGATTGGCTTTTATCTGATACTCTCACTCAACTAAAAAAGATTGGTTATTAAATTAATCAAAAAAAAAAGTTCAAACTTAAGATTTATGAAATTAATGGGGCATTACAGCCTAACTTGCTTACTCCAGCTGCCATTCCAGTAAATACATATAAAATTATTATAGATATTAAAGATGTTTTTATACCATTCCTTTACTTTTCTGGTAAAGGTGAGAGGTTTACATTTGGTAAATTTATTCGTAATTTTTAAGAGCCCATGAAGTAATATCATTCGAAATATTTGCCCTGAAGAATGGTTAATTGCTTTACATATAAATATTGTTGTTACTTTGATACTAAAAATTAAGAATTTAAATCTTTTAGTGTATATTCATTGTGTGATACTTTACTAGCGGATTCCTCTAAAGGAGTTTTTTCTACAAGCCTTTGCTCCAATATAACGAGCTTTAAAAATTTTGGAATACTTATTACTCCAGAAAAGATTCAAAGGCAATATCTTTTCAATATTTGAGACCTCAGTTATATCCTAAACAGATTGTGACATAGAAAATCCTAATAAAAATACATGATTGAGGCTAGAGAGATGGCTCAGCCGTTAAAGACTAGACTTATAAAAATATAAAGATTGAATTCCCAGCAACCACGTGGTGGCTCACAACCATTTGTGGTGGTACCTAGCGCCATCTTCTGACTTACAAGTGTACATACAAAAAGAAAATGGTTTGCTTTTAATTTTAATTCGCAGATAATGATTTTTAAAGGCTGTTAAGAGATATTAATTGACTAAAACCTCATCTTAAACTTACCATAGGAGGATTTAAACCTCTGTTTGATATTTTCAAAGAGATACAAGTCCTAATTCCCCTTGACAATTAACTATACAATGGAAAGGCCCAGATCCTATTTTAATAAGATCCCGGGGAGCTGTTTGTGTTTTTCCACAAGAGGAAGATAATCCATTCTGGCTGCCGGAACGCCTAACACGAAGAATCTTGGAGTCTCAGCTTGATCCTGCCCAGAGAAATAGGGACCCTCCTGCTGGTGGCGATGTTCTGGCTGACACTGCTGACGGTGGGACATGCGGAACTGAGATGGAGATCACCCCTTTCTAGGTTTTACTACAGAACTGGACCCTAGAGTTCGAGAAAATGCTGAGATATCTTCGGCCTTCTCCTTCTTTTAAGAATGGGTGGGAATAGGCCTGCTATTAATAAAGATAAAAGGGAGCCTTTTAATAAAGCAAAAAGGAGAGGTGTAGAGAGTAACAGGCCTGCTTGGTATAGCCCTATGCTGTGGACATATTATTGGTTGGTCTACAAACTCAAAAACCCAACAGAAGTGTGATTAGGCGGTGATTGCCCAAGCACCTGCTGCTTTAGAACAAGGTCCCTCCCCTAAAGTCTGGCTGTCTATGCTACAAAGTAGCTAGCGCTTGAGTCCTCAGCCAATGCACCCCACGGGTTTCATCCCATTTCACTGGGTCGGTGAGACAAAAGCCCGCTCTCTGCACATCTCTGGGTAGAGTGTATACTGTGATATACAGGGGATGTTCCTTAGGGATAGATTCCTCGAAGGCATGTCTGGTTGCATAGAGGTCAAGTTGCCAAAATCCTCTCCCTGCCAAAGACAACGGGATGGGTAGATAAAAGTACACTTGTGGACTCAACGACCAGGGTGGAAATTCTTTACAATATCCCAACATTCTGCACAAGGGACTAGACCTCTACCTTCCTCTACAAGAGAGATAATTCAGAGACGAGCCAGACGGCCGTATGGTCTCATTTTATAAACAAAAGGGGAGAGGTGTAGGAAGCCACGTAACCCGTGACAGCATCTGCTATTGGAACATAGCGCTTGCAAAACCGTGCATGTGCAGTGACAAAGGACTGCCTAGTTTCCGCCCAACCCGGGGCGTCATATCCACCATTGGACTACGCATGTGCAGTGGCAGGGGAACATGGGAATTGAGCAAGCAGCCAATCAGAATTGTCCACCCCAAGGGGTATATAAGGCGGGCACCATGTTCAACTAGCTCTCTCTCCTTTATGCATGGGAAATAAACACGTGTTGCGGAAGAATTCTGTGTGTCCACGTGAGTTCCTGCTGGTGGGAAGATCGCGTGGATTACACTTTCCCTTCTCTCGAGTCTCTGTCCAAGCAAAAATGTATCTGTCCATACTATCTCAAGTGACCTGCACAATGTTCTCCTGGTAAACAAACAGCATTTGTCACAATACAATGCAATTGCAATGAAATACAATACAATAAATACAGTACAATTATATATATAACAACTTACTTGGTTATCTGAAACTAGAGAGCAGGAACTTTCTTTGTTCACAGATGGAACCTGAAAGGTCTCAGATATAAGTTCAAGAGGGACATTCAGACAGATTGTTGGAGTAAAGAGTTTATTAGAAGAGTTATTAATGCCACAGACAGACAGACAGACAAAGCAACAGCATTGTGAAAGCTCCAAGGAAAGCTCAGGACCAAGCATCAGAGTTAGACAGCATGATATAACTACAGAGAAGAAATCATGGCCGGTGTGGAGAAGTGAGAATCTCTTATACTTTTCTGAGGATGAGGTGGTTTCCCAGCATAACTTTTTGTCAAGTTTCTCTGATTCCCAGTCAGGGAAAGGGGGTGGAAACAGAGATCAAAGTCCCTGCTGACCCTAGCAATCTGATAACTAGGAATCCAAAGACAATGTCTCTGAGGGGTGCCTGTGACAGGGAGAGCTGCTGAAGGTCCTGTGACCTAACTGCAGTTGGATTCTATCTTACATTTTTGTGGAACCCTGATGCTTAAATTTGTCTCTAGCACACAGTAGGTGCTCAGTAACTATCTGCGCACTACTTCACAAAGGCTCAACTGACTTTTTTCTACTTCACTGTCTGCTTAGGACTTGGGACAATGCCTACATTGCCCTTTTCTCCGGGTTTCCACAGTGAATCAATCTTTATGAGAACGCAACTGTGATAGCTAGTTTATGTCAAATGGACACAAGCTGGAGTCTTCTGAGAGTAGAGCTTCAATTAAGAAAATGCTTCCATTAGATCGGGTCATGGGCAAGCCTGTAGAGCATTTTCTTAATTAGTGATTGATGTAGGAGATGCCCATTGTGGTGGTGCCATCCCTGTGATGGTGGTCCTGGGTTCTAATAGAAAACAGGCTGAGGAAGCCATGGGAAACAAGTCAGTTAGCAGTATTCCTCCACAGCCTCTGCATCAGCTCTTGCATCCAGTTTCCTGCCCTGTTCAAGTTCTAGCCCTGACTTTTTTCAGTGATGAACATGGAAATGTAAACTAAATAAGCCTTTTCCTGCTCAAGTTGCTTTAGACAACAGTAGATGAAACACCTACTCATGGAGTTTCATCACAGCAATATAAACCCTAAGACAGCAACAGTCTACCAAGATGCACTCTGGCAGCTGAAAGCACTCAGTATTTGTACCCACTAAAACCTAGTACCTAGAAATATGATCACATACTGTGGTCTACAGCCACATCTCAGACCCTACATTTATTTGCCCCTGGCCTACTCCCTTTTCCTGTTTCTCACTTAGCCTTGTGTTTCTGGGAAATTACTCAACAGATATGCCTATTACTACATTTTTATTATGAAAGAATAGAAGTTCACCCACAGAACTCATGTCTAAGGTCAGACTTGTGTTTTTCTCTGCAGTTTTTTACGGAGTGCTGCTGTGGGGGTTAAATCACACCCTACCAACTCTTTCCTCTCATCATCTTTGCACAGTCAACACTCTTCAGCCTTGTTTTTCAGGTGTATATTGTGACTCCTGATGGTAGACAATTAGCTGTCTGGTGCATTGGGAGGTTGTGATGGGTTATGAATAACACTTTAGAGAAAGGCAGAATACTACACTTTATGTTGGTACATGTGTGACTGCTATTATTACTGTTTTAAATCTGACATGGTAAGTTTATCCTATTGGTTGTGTTCTCTAGAGAACCCTGACTCAAACAGTGATGCCCTAGTCCACTGCCAAGGCTCTAGAGTTTGTCTCTCTGCCCTTAGGATCATCACTGATGTGTGCTTAGTCTTGCTGCCATGACATAGCCTCAAGAGTTAGGATAAATCAGATCCTAAAAGCCTTTTTTAAAAAGAAGCTAATATATTACTACAAAATTCTCTGGCCTCAATACAGTCTAGGTGATAGAAAAGTTTGGGCAAAGAAAATATTAACCTCTAATACTATGCAATAGCTGGACTTGTTTTGTAGAAATGGAGGGAACTGATCTAAGGTGCCTAATATACAGACTTCTGTGGCTCTCTACAGGATAGGGGGAAATCTAAGTTCTATAGAGCACACTGGCCAAAATGTTTCACATATGCACTCACTTCTGTCTCCAGTAACTCTCCGTGAGGGAAATGCCTCGCTTCTCAGGAATAACGTATTCCTGTTTAAGCACAAACCCTCATGGTACAAGAAGCTCAAAGGCTGTTCTGAGTCTTCACAAACCACCCAGGACAGCTGTTATCCATCAATGCCATTCTGAGGTCTTACTCAGAAAGAGTCTTATTTTCTTTTTTTCTCTCCTGACTTTTTCTTTCAGATATTAACCAAAGCTCAAGCCTTCTTTTAAACTCTGTAACTAATGCTTTGGTGTTTTTTACCCTCTCTTTTCTTTTTCTTATGGGGACTCCTCAAACCCCTATTCTCTGTACCATTCTTAAGAGGTTCCTATCTTATTCTTGTTGCCTTCCCAAATGAGTATAACTTTTTTTGTCCCAGGACTATTTTTCTTTTTACTGCTCAAAGACTATTCCTAAAAACTTAATAACCCAAATAACTATGATGATACTGTTGGACCCAAAGATCCAAACCAGCGGATGTGCTCCCCCAGAAGTGCTCATGAACAGCAGATTTGATGCAATAACATAAGGTGTATTGATGATAAGATGATAACCAGTATACTGGGGCTCCCCTATGCGCAGGTAAGAGAAACCTCAAGCTGAAGCTAAAAGCAGCTTATATACCACTTTTACAGAGTTCACAAGAACAGTTAATTACTTTTTAAACAATAACCATAAAGGATTTCAAACAGCCATTCCCAGGCCTGGTTTCTAGGTAACTCAAATTTGCACCTTATCTTTACAACAAAGAAGGTCAGCTTAAGTGGCTTCTGTTTACCCAGGTGTACTGTGTACTGTGTTAAGAACTCATCTCTCTAATAAATTCCTATCTTGGACCCTTCTTCCTGGAATGTTTGTTTGAGTCTTTGGAATGTGCCTTTCTGGGATGTGCCTGGGGGCAGCTAATATTTGAGTGTAAACTGAAACTCAAATTTAAGGATCTTTTAATTTTAAGTTCAAGCTGAGACCTGAAATTACATTCTTACAATACAAGATCTTTCAATAATACAGAAACTTCAGGCTTCACATGCTTAAGTGTTAAACATTCTATTCTTGATGTTAAACAAAGGAGACCTGAAGAATCTACCTCTGACATGACTGTCTTACAGAACTGAAGGCATTTTGGACAATGACTGAAAAAAGACAGCCTCAGAAGGGCAGGGAGACTCAGCTGAACTTCATAGTGTCTCATCTCATAGAGCTGTCCTGGCTCCTAAGGACTGTGCTCCTTAAGTGAGTCTGCCTTCCTGGGACAGGCTCATAGCAGATCTCTGACCTGCCCATTGGATTAATCCTTGAGGGAGTAGACAAGGGTGTGCTTCCACCTAGCAGTAGATTCCATTATTTACAGGATCTTATTAATGTACTCCAAGTTGGACTCAAACTTTGTAGTCCCTCTGGCTCAGCCTTCTGAGTGCAGGGGTATGCATGATTTATAAATTCTTTGACAGCTTTTACACATGTTAGGAAGTAATTGAACAGAGAGCTGAGTCATTTGGGTGGTATAGCCTTGAACTTCTGTAAGATAAGCTGAATAAAGGTGTGTATCTCTGGCTGAAGGGTTTGAGTGGGGCAGACATGCTGAGCCCTGCACTGTGAGGCTACTAGAATGAACATTTTGATCAATCTGTCCTACAACAGCAACTTCGGACTTTAAAACCAGGTATCAAAATAAAATAAAATGCATATTTCTGTCTTTCCAGATGGTTAGAGTGTATTCTTTCCTCTCTTCAGTTACTCTGGGTGTCCTTGAGGAAGACCTCTGAACATAACTTCAAAACAAATGGAAACACTGTTTTGTGATCTTCATATTCTAGGACTCCCCCCCCCCCCCCCCCACCCAACAGCTGGTGTTTATACAACTGTCTTGCATTGCCTTCCTCTCTCTCTCTCTCTCTCTCTCTCTCTCTCTCTCTCTCTCTCGATTAGATTACAAAACTTTCGATGAAAGTCCCTGATATGAGCCTCTCTGAGGGTTTCGTTTTGTGCTTCATTGGAATAAGAAGGAGGAGGAGGTAGAGGAGGAAAGAAAACCCAAACAAACAAACCAAACCTAAGAGGCAATGTCTAAATGCCTCTGGTTCTTTTATTTTAAATTGTCATTCAAGTTCAAAGTGGTTTCTTTGTTTATGTGTTCTAGTTTTGTTTTATTTAATCTTCAAGGATATGTTTACCTGTATGTTAAATTTTTTCTTGTTATGGAGAGTGTTGTGGGGTATCCACAGGAACACTACTTGGACATGGGTTTAAGCCAATAGGAAGTCTTTACTAGCCAGCTGGTAACTACACTGGGTGTTTGGGATCCCAGTGTAGACCCAATCCTTTCTCTGAGCCTTTAAGTACAAAAACCATATTCTAGGTTGACACACTTCAGTTAACAAGAACAGTTAGCCAGAAGAGGAACTACAAGAAGCCAAAAAGCAAGGTTAATAATTAAGAGACTTTCCCAGGACTGTAGACATTGATAGATTAGGTCTTTGTTTTCATTTTGGCAGATGGTGCTGTCAACTCACTGAGTTTTATGGCCTGAATGGTACTTCCATCATAGAGTCAGTTGTGCTAAGGTCTCAGAGCTTGTTACAGAGAGTGTATTTGAAAGGCCAATTGAAAGGAATCCAGAGTTACTGAGATGCTGAAGCTTTTAAATTCAGACTCCAATTTAGAGAATCTGACCTAAGCTTGAACTCAGATAGACAAACAGGCTGGTACCTAGCATTAGTTTCCCAGTTGCCCGCCCCCAACAAAACCTGAGCCTAGCACCAGTCTCTAGGCTAATCCCCAACAAGACCAACATTTCCAGGTTACACCCTCAACAAGACCAGTGTCTCCAGGTTAATTCCCTAACAAACCTGCACCCCCAGGTTACAAGCCCACCCCCTGCCTAACAACCACCAATGCAGAGGTGAGCAGAAATTAAGTTTATGATATGACTTCCAGCACCAGCCAATTATGTTAAAGGCCACAATAACTTTACAATTAGATGCTTGCACACATATTCCCTGCTTGCTGCTTACTACAAACCTTGCCCTAGTAGATATTTGGGGCTCCCCCACCACCAAAACCATCCTGTGTAACAGTGGTGTGTTGGCGGGGACCTGAGCTAGCTGGAATATAATAAAAACCTTGCTGTGCATTGCATCAGATTGGCCCCAGTGTGTGTTTTGGGGGATCACTAACATTTCCCTGGCACTTTACTTCAGTTGCAGATCCTGCTTCCTGACCAGCAGAAGACCTACTGCTCAGTTCTACAGTTACTTTGGTTAGTGGGAAAAAACTGACTCAAAATCTTACTGGGAATAAAAGTAGCATGTCTCTCTACTCACAATTCCAGAGTTACATAAATCAGCAAAAACTAAGCTTCCTAACCCTCGAGAGTTAAGAGCTACAACCAGCCTTGATCAGCAAGTATCAAGATCTACCCTTTCCCTCCCTTACAGAAAATGTACAATTTCCTCTTTCAGATATGTCATTAAGTGTTTAAGATGATGGAGAGAGTAGCTTAAAAGAAAAGGCTGCCTATTCTGGCCACAGTGTGGAGGCACAGGATAAAGTAAGTTTACTTTATTTGTTTTTTTTTAATTTATTTTATTTGCTATAAACTCCAGTAACTATAAAATACACACACACACACACACACACACACACACACACACACACACATATATATATATATATATACTAAAAGGACTCATCCTGCAGTTCTAGTATTACCTCCTTTGGCTATATTGCTCAAGGGAATGCCATATTATCTGAGGCATGATCTCTACCTCTACTCTCTTCTTAACTCCCCTTTCTATGCCTCCAAATAAACTCTATTCTATACTAGACCTTTCATGTGGCTGGTACCTCACGAAGGGAGAGATGCCTCAACATGAGCCCGCTGAGACACCCTCTCCCACCGCACCATACCATGCTCTAATAAAAAATATCCTTGGTTTTATAAAACACATCAGTTAAGATATAATAGACCAGGAAAAAAATAAAGCATGGAGTATAATTAATTCAGTCTTGAGAATGGTAAGAACTTATTATTTCAATCTGACTAGATAGAATCCTTTATTACATAAGGATGACAGTTTAGCCTTTAAGTAAAGTAGGTAGGACAGTTCTCAGTCCGGCTTTTTGCCCTCTTAGGTTGTGTCACAGTGGCATCTTATTTTTTAATTTGAATCTATTAAGATAAGACCCCAGACTTTAAGCTCTTGTTGTCATTTGGGATTGTCACTGTAGAGGAAAGAAATGTAAGTAGGGAGGCACTTGGAAGTATCATGAGATTCTTCAGGAAACAGGGTCAACATTCAACTTACAGACTTTCCTTTTCTCTCTCCCAGGAGGCTTCAGGTCACAGCCCTTTATTCCTGACCCTGACAGTATAAAAAGGAAAAGGACACTGTATTCATGTTTGCTTCATGCAAAGTGAAGACAGAGTTGGGTTTTTAGGTTCTGTCTTCAGGATTTAAAGGAAAATGCAGGGTAAGAGACCCAGTAGGGGTCTTACCCAAGGTAGCCATTGTCCTTCGGTGAGCCAGCCTTCCTGTGTTTTGTGTAATTTCTATGGTTGTACTTGGAGATTTTGTGGTGTCTCAGATGATTCTTGATTGGTTGATGTAGAAGCAGCAGTCCTCTTGAAGAAAGAAGCATGTGCCCAGCCCCCATTCTCTTCCATTAGATCTATGGCTCTCTTGTTTTGGAGAATTACTTATTCAAGGGAAACTGGTTCGAGAGAGTATTGATAGTGGCTGCTATCTCAGCTCGGGCACTGGAAACTGCCTTTGGTAGTTGTTGAAAATAGTAAGTGAAGGTAAATAATATCCCTGCTAGGCCTATCCCCAAGGAGGGTGAGATGCCTAACGCAACCAGAATGAGAAGGAGGGGCAGTATGCTCCTTGACTGAAAGTGTAGATTTAACAGACATTGTTGGGAAAATAGAAGCTGTCTGGTTGTGAGAACCTTTATGTCAGGGTATTATTGAAAGACTAGGGTGGAGATTACTGACAAACTGTCTGGCAAACATAAGTAGCTATCTGAGCCACAAAGAAAAGGAAGAGTTTCTCTTCCTCCTTGATTCTTGAGGAGTTGAGAAAGAATCAAGTGGGGACTGTAAAGAGGTGGGGAAGATCTTACTTCTGGCAGACCAATGTGTTTAGACAGTAATTTCATCTTGTCAGACATGACATTCTTTTGACCGTGTGCAGCTTGAAGGGGTTGGGAGTGGGAGGTCTTGGTTGTGGATGGACTTTAGCTGTAAATGAATAGAGTGAAAATTTAAACTCTGGGGTACAGTGGTAAAGGAGTCATAATGGATAGGACCCAATAATTTGAGGTTCCATAGCAAGACAGTGTATTCAGGGAGCAGTGGGTGAGGTCTGACAAGGGCTCAAGGTTGTCATACATGGACAGGTAAGAGTCATGAGGGAGACATTGTGGGACATGCAGAGACTCTAAGAAGGACATTGTATTTATCATCTTGGTGTCCTAGGGGGCAGAAAATTTGGTATTTCTGGGGAGGTTAGTATCTGCATAATCATTAAAGAGCTGAAAATAGCTTGGGTTCTGTTGAGGTAATATTTTAAATCTTTTTTTTTTTTTTCTGAGAGAGTTTCTCTGCATAGCCGTGGCTGTCCTGGAACTCACTCTGTAGACCAGGCTGGCCTCGAACTCAGAAATCTGCCTGCCTCTGCCTCCCAAGTGCTGGGATTAAAGGCATGCACCACCACCACCCTACATCTTGTTTGTTCTTAATCAGCCGCCATCTTCCCAACTAGACAAGGCCCGTGGACACAAGCAGTGGCGGTGTATTACTGTTGCTGCTCGGCTCAAACCACTGGCTCAGGCAGCCAGAGACACCAACCCCGCCACCCACAAGACACCAGTGTGGGAGATGGCTCTGCCAATCTTCCACACTGTCTCTACAAGGCTAGACTGAACCCAGACTATCCCGCCATCCACATGATACCGGATAGAAATGAGACTCTAATGCTTAAAAATTAACCAAAGGCTTTATATGTTTGGTAATGCTCAAATTAACAAGATGCTCACACAACTAGAGGTGTGTCCCAATATCTAACCTTAAGGTATAAGTTGTTACCCAGGACAGCTGTCGATACATGTGCGGTCATCCATGTCTCCTACATCACTCCTCTAGCTCCTCCTCTTCCTTTTCCTCTTCCTCTTTGTCTTCTCTTCCTCTCCTTACTCCTCCCACCTTAGCTCCTCTCAACTTGCAGGGAAAATTTCCCGCTACAGGGTTCCTGTCTTAGTTACTTTCTTTTTCTGTAAAAAGATGCCATGGAAACTTGTAAGACACCAAGTCAACTTATAAAAGAAAGCATTTAGTTTGGGAGCTCACTATCCCAGAGGGTTAGAGTACATGACCAAAATGCTAGGAAACAAGGGCTGCAAGTAGGCAAGCATGGTGTTGCAGCAGAATCAGAGCTTATATCTGATCCACAAGCTTGAGACAGGAGGGAACCAGAACACTAACTAGGAATGATGTGGGCTTTTGAAACCCCAAAGCATGTCCCCCAGTGACATGCTTCCTCTAACGTATTTATCCAGCTCAAACAGTTCTACCAAGTGGAGACCAAGCATTAAAATAAATAAGTCTCAGTGACAAAGCAAAAATAAGATAGTGACCAGGAAGGTGGAATAGAGGAGGAAGAAAAGAATGGAGAGACAAAGAGAAGAACCATTTTAAAAGGAAAGAATGTAAGTATATATAGATATGAGCTCTCATATAGTATCGGGGAAGGATTTGCATTGTGTCTCGGGGGTTAGGGGTATTTGGCAGAGGTGAGTCAGATCTGAGTGGAAAGGGTGATGGCAGAGTTAATATGTAGGAAGAGAGTGATAGCTTGCAGTTAGACATTCTAGAAAGGGAATGGGGAGGAGTTAAAAAAGCAAAGGGATCTCAGAGGTCTGTTATGGGTATAGGGCCTTGGAAGGAATCAGTCATTATGTAAAAATGTAGCTTGAGAAGAATGTGGATAAACAGTGATGATGGATCAGGGAAAATCCAGGAATGCTAGACTTTAGTGGGTAGACAAACCCAGCCATTGAGTAAGTAAGTGAAATTGAACACCTTTAGGATGTGGTGTGTTTGGTTTAAGAGGGCTCTCCAATGCTCTCTTGAAAGAGATTAAGAGGAGAGGTAAGAATATAGTCCATAGGAAAGTCATAACTGAGGCAAAAAGAGGGAAAAAATAGAAGTATTGGCCAATGAAAAGATATTTTAAATTGGGTGAGATTGTGGTTGGATCTTGAAAGCAGACAGACAGTACACCACCTACAAGGGGAGCCACTGACTGTCCAACCTTGCCTCTAGGTGCTCCCTCTATGCTCTTGGTTGAGTGTCACAAAGCATTTGCTGTGAAAAAGTTAGAAGCAGAGGGGAATCCTGACAGAGTAAATGTAGCAGTATATGAAGCCAAGAATTATAATATTAGCAAGGCAAAAGAATATTAGAAGTTTTTTTTCTTCCAGGTCCAGTCATTTAGCGTGCAAAGCCAGCAGAATCAACAAGTTGGTAGAGAATGGGAGAAAATAGAGACTCAAGGTAAAGAATTGTATCTGACTACTCATCAAAGTAAATCAAGATCAGATAAGCAATTTAAACTGACCTATAACCACCAGAAAAATAAAAGCAGTCATTAAAAGTCTTCTGTCACCTCAAAAAAGAGCCCAAGGCTATATAGTTTTTGTGCAGAATTTTACTAGACCTTCAGAGAAAGTTAATCTCCATACTTCTCAAACTATTCCACAAAATAAAACAGATGGAACATTGCCCAATTCATTCTGAGACCTCAGAAAAAAATTCTTTATGGACATAGATGCAGAAATAATAAATTACTGGCAAACAAAATCCAAGAACACACCAAAAGAATCATCTACCATGATCAAGTAGGCTTCATCCCAAAGATGCAAGATGTGGAGAAAGAGGGACACTCCTCCATTGCTGTTCAGAGTACAAACTGGTACAACTACTATGAAATCCAACCAGTATGGCAGTATCTCAGAAAGATGGGAATTCATTCACCTCAAGGTATAGGTATACACCTTAGGTATATACCCAAAGGATGCTTCATCCTACCACAGAGACACTTGCTCAGATATGATCATTGCTACTCTATTTTTAATAGCCAGAAACTGGAAATAACATAGATGCCTTTCAACAACAACAACAAAAAAAATCCATGGATTTAAAAGACATGAAACATTTGCATAATGAAATATTACTCAGCTCTTAAAAAATAACATCATGTAATTTACAGGCAAATGGATGGAAACAGGAAAAAAAATCATCCTGAGTGAGGTAACCCAAACTCGGAAAGATGTCATAAATATGTTGTCTATTCACTTATATCTGTATATTAGCCATTAAACAAATGATAACCAAGCTACGATCTGTAGGCCCAGAAAGAATAGGCATAGAGAAAGGGACTGGGAATGGAAGGGCAGCAGAATGCATGGATATCTCTGGGAAGGAAAAATAGAACAGATTTTATGAATGGACTGGAGCTAGGTAGAGGGGACAAGAATGAAAAGACAAGGTGAAGTGGAAGTTAAGGTTTTCTGGAAAGTCAGTTGTATTGGAAGGTGTTTTGTTGAGGCAAACATGTAAAGAAGTGTTTTCCTGAGGGAGACACAGGTGAGAAACGAAGGCAGACTCATGTGTTTGCTGAAGCAGACACAAGTAGGAAAGGATGTTCTGCTAAAGCAAGCATGTGAAAGGACACGTAATGGAGGATTCTTCACTAACAACACACATGTACTAGGCCGCCTTTCATTGCATAGTTGAGCTGCATTTGTCAGGACTCCATAGAGAGAAATGCTCTGAAAACTTCTGGTGGTGATTTGGCTTCTTGCTACTTTAGCAGACTTGGGCCAATTAGCAGAATGATGTCAGCTGATATAGACGCACATGCTGAAGGAAGACGGGTAGAGAACATTCGATGTTTGGAAAGAATATAAATAGAACTCAACGGATAGTGACGGAGGCTGAGCTTGGCTTGCTGAGCTAGCTGTGCAACATTGATCATCTCACATCTTTGCTGATCCTTGCTTCGATGAGAGAAGCACAGCTGAGAACCTTTCCTGGTGTTCCTGTTGGCCCTGGTCCCTCCTGCTGATTTTATCCAGTTGAGTTGTTGGCCAAAGGGTCCCATGAAATCCTCTAAAAGCCCAGGTTATCCCCAAGGCAATAGGTTGCTCCCCACAAACTGTCAGCAAGTTCCCATTGCTGAACACAACACTCACCCACTCACTGAACACTGAAAGGTAGAGTTGATGCCTACATGAAATCTTCATCATGTGTTCTAGTGTCTATGTCATAGAAAGGTACTCTGAAGGCTACCAGAAAAGAAAAGTAAACCAATCAAACCATAAAACCTTTGATCTACAATCTGTCCTGCCTGCAAAATATGCTAGGGCAGCGATGACACAAACCTTTTAGGATAAACCAACTGATGGCTGATTGAACTTAAGGCCTACTCCATGAAACGGAACCCACATCTCTTGGATGACCAAGAAACAGAGTCTAGATATCCCAGAGACCTAAAGTAAAACCCAATATTACTGGCCAAAAAGAAGGTAACAATAAAATGATCCTTAATGACATTCTTGTCTACTTATAGACGAGGACCTTATATAGCCACTATCAAAGAGGCTTCCTCCTACAGTAGATGCAGAGTCATAGCAAGACATTACGTAAACAGACCTTGGAACACACAGCTCTAAATGGGACGTCTGCATCAAATCCTCTTCCTCAGAGCTCAAGGCACCCCATGGAGGAGGAGGCTGAAGTGGTAAAGGATGACAGGAAAAAAAAAGCTTTCTTAAACAACTGAGCAAAGCTTATATAAACTCACAGAGACTGAAGCAGCATGCACAGGTCTGCACCAGGTCCTCTACCAGATAGATGGTAGGTAGATGATAGATAGATAGATAGATAGATAGATAGATAGATAGATAGATAGATCAGTAATAAAAATATAAAAATTGTATCTGATCTGAGGTGAAAATAATGAAGGTTCCTTGCAGCCTTAGCTTCTTCACTATGTTCAGAAAGTCCACAAATGTGATAGACAGTGGGATCGGCCATTAGACTCCTTGTAGATGTGTCAGGAATGAATAGAGCTATTGCAGATTAAGAGCCATTAGAAGAGCTAATGTCAGAACATTACTGTTCAAGTACAGGTGGGAGCCTAGTTATTTTAAAGAAGGCAGGTCCAGTAAGTACAGTATTGTTGAAAAAAAGATTTCAAATCTTTTGGGAACACGATAGGTGAATGCATGAGGAGAGGCCATCAAGATTAGAGGCAACTTGTGTAGGAACCATTACCTTAAGGGGATCAGTCCATTTGAAAGAGAGGTGCTGAGAATTAGGAATAGAGAATATGCTGCCTAGTTTTATGACAATTTGACTCAAGCTAGTGCCATCGGAGAGGAGGGAGCCTCAGTTGAGAAAATACCTCTGTAAGATTGGGCTGCAAGCAAACCTGTAGAACATTTTTTAACTTAGCGACTGGTGTGGGAGAACCAAGCCCATTTTGGTTCGGATACCCCTGGAGGAGGCTGAGCGAGCCATGAGGAGCAAGCCAGTAAGCAGCACTCCTACTCCTTCACGGCCTCTGCATCAGCTCCTGCCTCCAGGTCCCTGCCCCACTTGAGTTCCTGTCCTCGCTGCTTTGATGTTGAACTGTTATATGGAACTGTAAGTAAAATAAACTCCTTCCTCCCCAAGTTGGTTTGGTCATAGGGTTCCATACAGCAATTGTAACCCTAACTAAGACACAGAGACACCCGATCCCCAGGCTCTAGGATGGGAGTGGGGCATCCCTCAGAGTGAGAAGAGGGCAAGATCTGGGTCCTTAGGAAGAAAAGGAGACTGCTGGCAAGGGACTTAGGAATCAGAGTGGGGTGGGAGTTTATGCAGGGGGGACTAAAGGCTGCCATACATAAGATCAAAGGAGATGAGGTAGGAAGGCTTACAGGAAGAGCCTCAAGTTCTAGATGTGCAAGTCATTAGAACTTGGACCATTCTTATTTTAATTTAGAGTTAGTTTGATAAGAGTTTCTTTGAGGGTTCAGTGAGCCATTTCTACTTTCTCTGACAGTTGGGACATGGGATATGGAATCTTCAGGAAACCTGGAAGAAGGTTACAACTACTTTGGGTGATCATGGATGTATATTAAGGTAATTGTCTCATTGGAAAGATGGGAAACTGAATTACGGAATAAATTTTGAGACCAAGATATAAGACACAGTAGAGACCCTTTTGTAAGTAGTTTGGAAAGCCTCAACCCCTCCTGAAAATGTATCTACCATTAGTAAAAGGGTTGTACCATTTTTACAGGAAGCAGTTGCTAGTCCATGGCAGCCATTCAGTATGTAGAAAATGGTAGAGTCTAAGGTTTGAATTGGGGTGGATTCTTCTGCAGGTATCCTAAGGGTGAGATAAATCCCTTAGTAAGTGTATGTCTGAAGGTTGGAGGGGCTCGGGAGATCACAAAAGTGAAAATGAAACAGAGGCTGTATACTGAGAGGCCAGGATACGAAACCACTGAGAAAAAGTAATACTTAACAAAAGCATTTTCATTTTAACTTTTAATTCTATGTTTTATTTTTAATGTGTATGTGGCATGGGTGTATTTATGTGTTCACAAGTCTGAAGGTCCAAAGCTGATGCCAAATGAGTTCTTCACTCATTCTCCACTTTTACACTGCTGGACCCACACACTCCAGCTGTGACTATCCATTTTTATTTACTGCGTCAGGGACGATCTGGAGTCATCAACTCTGACTTGCCCAGCTTGCCCTGGGGAACCCCTGTCTCTGCTTCCCACGTCCTGGGACTGCAGGCAGCTACCATGCCTACTCAGCTTTCATATGGACTCTAGGGCCCCTAACACTGGTCTCCATTCTTATACAGCAGGTGCTGTATCCATGTAGCCACCTGCAGCCAGTAAATGGCAGTAAGAGTTCTAGTTCAAAGTGGCACGATCAAGAACAACAGTTAAGATGTGAAAACAGGACACAACTTTCACCTCTTTCAAAATATATGGGCCTGCCCAGACAGCAGACCTGTCCAGTGAGAAAGCATAGGAAATGCTCTTGACACAAAGTGGCCTGAAAACCTCCAAGCCAAGGGTCCTCCTGTGGTTTATGTACAAAGAATAAAAGGGAGAAAGCACAGAGAAATACCTTTATTCCCTTATTTTTAGCAAACTTGCCAGAAAGAGACACCAGCCAAGTTTGGGGTTGGCTTTCTGTTTTCCTATCTGAGTTAAGAAGTGTGGTGGGAGACACACTGACTGACATGGAAAGATTTGGGTTTATTCTGGCTTAACTTCTTGCTTCCTGAGAGACCCAGTGAAAATTGGCCTGTCTGAAACTCCTTTTCCCTGCCTCTAAGACAGGCATGATACTATCTGGCAGCAGGCCATCACCATAGTTAAGTAAATTACAATGGATAAGTGCCTGGCACAGGCCAGGGTAAGCAGGCATGTATGGAATGTTAAACATTACCCTTCATCCTGAGGTAGTTCACACAAGCATTCCTGGCTGGTCTCATATCCCAAGGCATTATCTTCCTAGGTACCCCATGATGAACCCAAGCCAAGCCTACGGCTCATAAGGGACGACATGAGCAAGCTAGGGTACAGAATCAGTGCTCAGGGAATCCAGGGGCACCCCTGTTTCCCTTGCAGTCACACAGACACTGCTCCAGGGACAACCCTCCGGATGTGAGTATATGACTTCCTGATGGTGACACTGCCATGATGTGACACTCCTCGTGGTAGCACACATTCCTCAGTCAGCTTCTGAGCCTCGGGGTCCCAGCAAAGCACAGTAGCAATGACCTCATTCTTCTCGTCCCGTCCACCAGTGATATATAGCCTGTTGTTGCAGGGTGCAATGCCACAGCTGGCTCGCTCATGGCTCAGCTGTGTCACCAGACACCAGCTGTCTTCCAGAGGGCTATAGGCATAGAGAGCTCTCATGGCACCACCTATGAAGAAAGAACATTCATGCTGGGCATCTTTCTGGATATTTTCTCATTAATCACAAGAATTATACTTCTGATTAAGCTAAATCTATCATCATACCAAAGAAACAGTAGACTGATAGCTTTCTTTTTAGAAAGCCAGAGTAGATCCCCAGGCTACTAACGTAAAGAAACTTCATCTCCTTTAAATTCTGATCCTCCAGGAATCTGAGTCTAACAGACACACGACTTAACACTGCTGCAAAATATTCCCTAAGACTGGTTCCCCGGGAGAACGCCAGGTACCTCAGCATGGCTACTTTCTGATCATCTGTAACCGTAAGCGCTAGAATCACAGTGGTTACAAAATAACAAAAGGACCATGCACCAGGTTCGTAAAAGTCCTCAACCTGGCATTAGCTAGAAATGGCACCTCTTTACAGATTAAGTATGATTCAAGACACCAACCTGGGTCACCTGTCTTGATACTGAACCTTTGAAACCTTCCGGAGCCTAATCACAAAGAAAACCTGAAGCAAGAGAGAGCCATGTTTCCCTTAATGGACTTCAGTGTTCTTCCTCCCGATGCCTTGTCTGATTAGCCCCAATTAGTCACGATTATATTCCAGCACCGCTGGTATATATTCACTGATTATATTCCAACACCACTGGTAGTTCTCTGGTGCAGCTGAACATTAAAATCAGCGGGAATTTTTTAAATTACAGTTGTACTAGTCCCAGACACCCTTCCTCCTCCTCTCATTCCAGATAACTGATGTAAGGCATAGTTATTGCATTTTTATAAAAAAGGCTCTCTGGTAATCCTCTAAGGAATGGTCAGGACTGACAATTACCATCTTTAACAATTACATGCCAACTGTGGTCTGGCTGGCCAGGCTTCCTCTCAACTAAGTACATTTATTTTTTCAGGTCCGTAAAACCAAGCAGGAGAGGAACATTCCCCTGATCACAAACTAGCACATGCAAATGCTTCCTATTTGCCGAGCACTTGTCACTACACTGCATGTTTCAGTTTCTGTGTATTTGCTACCTTTGCAATGCAACTTGACTCTTGCAGTGACTTCTGGCCTCCTCTGAACTACAGTATCTGTGCTTTGTATGGCTGTTTCTATCTCCAGAATTTCCAGGGAAATTCCACCAAGGCCTAGGCCAAAACCGTCTTCTCTCCCTTTCCACCCCCATTCATATCACTCAGTCGTTCTCAAGAGGATAATGTCTGGTCTCCCAGGTAGCCATGTGGGTAGGGGGCTACAGAGAAGTAAGAAGTCACCCTGACTCACCAACAACATAGATGTGATCCTGGAAACTCACTGCATTGATGCATTTAGCCTCTACTGGCATGGCTGACTTCAAAACCCATTTATTGGTTGAAGGATCATAACACTGAGTCTTGTCTGTGGCCAGCTTTCCGTTGGGTCCTCCTCCAATGACATACAACTTCTTCTTGTGGCTGGTGGCTGCAAAGGAACTGACATGGACAAGGAGGGGTGCAGCCTGCCGAGGCAGAGGACACAAGAAGTCAGTGTGATTCTCAGATTGCTGGAGAAGCTCACAGAACACATACTCAGGCATGCTTTGACTAAAATGACTAAGCCCATGGCTCCTCCTAAAAATGCAGAGAGAAACAAAGCCCACCATCTCTTTAGGATCAAGGCAGCCTAGAGAAAGCTGTGTATTGACTGTTTCGGCTTGCTTATCCTGAAATCCATGGAAAGAGGAATCCAGGGAAGACTAAATGTCTGTATACATGAAGCCAGCATATTCATATCCATTCAATGGTGACTGAATATGAGGTGCCAACAATGGTTTCAAGTTATGCACATATACAGATACTCACAATCTGAGGAAACACTGCAGATTTGGGGATTAAGGCAGATTTGTGTTTCTGAAGTTTGTGATCCCAAGGACACTAAAGGAGACCTCCAAGAACCTCTTGTCAATTTGCATAACCCTTTAGTTTTGAGGACTAAGTGATAGGATTGATGAGAGAAGATTTTGCTTAGGCCCAACCCCCACAGGTTTACAGGCCTCAGCTGGATTGCTTGGCAATGTGATGGTAACTTTTCCTTGAGTCCACAGTGACCACATTTCAAATTTTCTAGAGCTGGAACATGGTCTGATAGTAAGAAAGAAAATCTGCACTTGAGAATGATCTGGAAGTGCTGGAGCTAAGGTTGTTTTCCCGGGGCAGTTTTTAACCAGTGGTGGCTTTGCTGAGACTCGCACTAAGGCCTGTAGATGGCTCATCATTAATGAGAAAATAAATATGGCTGACTTCTAACTGAAACCAAATGACTTTGTGTGCACAAGGTGCAGAAATTGGATCCTGAGGTTTCTGGTATGAAGAGGAACAGGACAGAAGGCATCTGAGGAGACAGACTCTGGGTCAGTATATGACACCAACAGAGCTAACCATCTTAGGGATAGGCTCAGTCTTCCCTCTGTAGCTGAGACTCTGGCTAGCACAGAACAATGCCCTTACAGAGCCCTTCCACCAGGAAGGGTGTTCTTACTGGATTAGCAATGTTGATGCCATGGCTACTAGGAAGAGAGAAGATAAAAGCACCTGAGGGAGCAAAGCGGTCAAAAAGCCTGTCTCCACCACAGGCAGTACTTTTGTTGATATTGCTGTTGTTTAAGCTTTGAAATCACTTACAGAAAGTCCCCCATACCTCTGACCAGCAGTTGTGGAAGGGATCATAAGTCTCCACATTGTTGATCCTTTGTAAGCCGTCAAAACCCCCAAGTACATAGACTTTGCCACCCAATACGACCATCTTATGCCTCCAGCGGCCTATGTTTAAATACTCAATCTGAATCCATTTGTTGATTGAGGAATTATATTTCCAAACATCGTGCTGTGTTTCTTTGCCACCTACAAGAGATAAAATGAATTTAAAAGCGCCAACTAGATGTCTCAAAATACAGTTTTCCCCAGCATTTCCCAGATTCTAAAAGTACTAAATTTTCAGATGAGTCTCAGCTAGAGGGAGATAAGGTCTGATTGGAGGGACAAAAACTCAAAAGAGTAAGACGCCAGGGCAGCTGGGGTGGGTAGGAGCTGTGCCACAATGGCTGGGATGATGAGCAGCACCCACACAGCTCAGGATGGAGAGCGAACTGAGAGGATCCAGGGGAGGCCTCAGTGAGGTCAGCCTTTTGGTGGGCGGGAGCCTACTAATCTAAGGTTTGTGCCCCCAAACGGCTGGGCAGGGTTGTAGGGATTTGACAGCCAGAAGTTAGAAGGTAGCTTATGTTCTAAGTGTACTTATTTATGAAAAAATAAAATAAAATAAAAGGGGGGAACATTTTAGAAGAAATTGTAGAGAGATCTTAAAAATCATTTGAGTTTATGTCTTCAATCTATATAAAAGAGTACATTGGATAAAGAATGGAATCCAACTCTAGATAGAGACAAGCCTTTGCCTCTTCTCAAGGGTTAATCCAGTGGAGCAGTTCAGGAATCTAGCCAGGGGATACTCCCAGGAAGGCAGTTCTACCTTAAGACAATGTGCTTTTTCCTTTCCAGAATTCCCACCCCAGTGCCTTCCTAGTCAGGCAGCCCCTTAAGCCCCATTAGATGGGGCTGCATCTACCTGTCTTCCTGTCTTTTTTTTTTTTTTGTTCTTCTGTCTTTTTCTTTCAGATGCTGGCTGAAGCTTTAGGCTCCCTAACCAACACCGTGAGACTCTGTACTCTTTCTAAAGCTCCCCTACTGGCCTGGAAGCTATGCTCAGCTGCTGTACCCCAGCCTTACCTAAAGCAGCATAGCTTTTGTTCTTCTCTCCTCCATTCCAGGGAACAGTGAGAGCTCCTGCTGTCCTTAGCTTTCATTTAAATCTGTTCTTAAAATTTTTTATCAATAAAGCCAAGGATCCCAAATAGAGAACACTGACCTCCCGGTGCCGTCCGGTGGCTCTTCTGGGGCTCCCTACAATTTCTAGCAGTGCCTCTTTTTTATTTCCTTAGCTGGCAAAGCAACAGAACCCATTCCTGAATCCCCGAGGCAGCAGTAGGACTTGTCCTTTTTTTTGTTTTTTCGAGACGGGGGTGGGGGGGTGGGGGTGGGGGTTCTCTGTGTAGCCATGGCTGTCCTGGAACTCACTCTGTAGACCAGGCTGGCTTCGAACTCAAAAATCCAGCTGCCTCTGCCTCCCAAGTGCTAGGATTAAAGGCATGCGCCACCACTGCCTGGCATGACTTGTCCTATTTTGAAAATAATTTTTATTATGAAAATATAAAATTCTGACAATTGATCATTTGAAAGTGAAATGCCAATATTTTCTTTACAACTCTCTCAGAACACAAAATTATGATATCTAGGTCAAAGACACATGCTTGTGAATTTTTATAGGTGCTTCCAATAGTCCTCCAAGACTCCCACCCACTCCTGTTATAATGATGTAACCAGCATTCCAGGATGGAGATAATCTGAAGAGATGTTGTGTCCCTCAGTCTACCTCACTACTGGAAGAAAATCATAGACCCCCAAGAAATGAGAATTTCTCCAGGAATCTCATCTTAGGAGCAAAAAAAAAAGGCTGAGTGCTTAACCAGTCAGATCAAGAACTTGTCTGCCAGAAAGAAATTTCAGAGTTCTAACAAGTTCTTAAACCACCATGTCAGGTAAGATAAAAGCCCAGGCAAGAATGGGTTTGTGATGGGTAGCACCACACCTTGACCTGTGATGGGCAGCACCACACCTTGACCAGGCCTGCTTGGAAGTGTATATCCTTTACCCTCTACTCACATTTTAATCTCACCAGATATGGTGATGCTGTCTTTAACCCCAGCACTCTGGGCCAGAAGCATGGAATCTCTATGGACTTGAGGCCATCCTGGTCTATACAGAGAGTTCTAAGGCAGCCAGATCTACATAGTGAGACCCTGTCTCAAGAAAACAAATAAAAAGCCTGTGATTTCAATTTGGGTTCCCAGAGATGAACCGGAACAAGGTCACACGATGTTCTTCTTTCCAATATGGCCACATTGAACAAATCTCCTTTTTGCTTTTTGCTATTAATTTAGCTGTTTTGATTGGTTTCTTGAGTATAAATGTGGGTAAGCCTGGCTCCCTGGTACACAGACTGCGCCTCTGGGTTTAGTCCTAAGATTGCAAAGAGCTGCAATTCCTTTCCCAGTGCTGTGTTCACATGCCCAGAGCATCTATCTGTCTTTCAAAGGCTTCTATTCAAGACACTGTAATATTGATCTCATTTTGGGAAGTACTGAAGATTACAAAACACAATGAAAACTTTCAATGAGATCTTTATTAAAAGAAAGCAACTGTTATGTTTTATTTAGGGACGTAGCACCTGGTAAGTTTGTAAAGCATATTGCTTGCACAGCTGAGAAAAGCTGCAACTACAGATGTCCACCCTCACTCAGAGATTTGTGTATTCCGTTCTTTTATGAGCACTTAGGAAGCTACAAGATAATCATAACATTCACTGGGGAAAGCTTTGTATGCCATGAGTGATGGAGCACATGCCAGGCAAGTTTCTGCTGCCAGAGAACTTTTGGAAAAAGAAGAATGAGGAAAGAAGCTACCTTTACCAAAAATGAAAATAAACTGACAGCATAATAAAGGTAGTGTGAGTACAAGATTGGTTAAACTGACCAATTTAAAATGAATACAGAAAACAACTCAACTATATAGAAAATACTAAATAAATGTTATTTAGCAATTGTCCATTTGGAGACAAGTGAGATCAATATTTTAAACTTAAAATGACTTCCAAATGTAACTTGAAGAAGCAGTTAATTCAAGAATATAAGAGAGCAATACAGTGATTTGGAGAATGTGACATGAAATTCAGAATCACATAGGGGAAAAAGCAGTTGTATAAATATAAATCAAAGTGAAAATGCAACCACAATCTAGAGGAAAAGTATGTATACCACAAAGCAAAACATACTTAACAAGTGATGCAAAAAATTAGTAAGAAAAAGACAAACACAAAACAGTATAGAAACAACCAAAGGGTATAAACAGACATATTTTAAAGTAAATACAGTTAGCCAATAATTATATAAAAATATACTCAACATCACCAAAAACACAAGAGCATAAATGAAAATATTTGAGTCTATTACATTGGAAATAATTGGTGATGATGACTGTTAGTGAGGATGTAGGAAATGGGCATTGGGGGAGCTACACAATGTGAAATCTTTGTGAAGGACTATTTAGCAATTGGTAAACTCTCAATTCAGTTACCTTAAGACCACTTCCAGGAGCCTTTCTACAGATTCATAAACTACTGTGTATGCAAAGGTCTGCTACAGTATTTTTTTTAACAAGATTACAAACAGCAAGTACAGGTGCAGTGTAAAAGCCAAGATCAATTCTGATCACCTTCCTGGACACATAAGTAAACTACATCCCACATCTATTCTGGGAAAGAAAGGCACAATGCTGGCTCTTCCCAGTGAACTCTTTGTGGCCTTTCCAGGCTAAGACCTTATAGAACAGATGTGTCTTCTCATTCAGGCCGTGTGTGGGAGATGGCAGAATCACAAGACAAAAGGAACCTGAGCCCCTGAATGCCTAAGTTGAGCAATGGACTCCTGACACCACCACTCCCACATGCTCTTACATTTATTCATTAAGTGGGACTTTAGGACTTGTCAGAAATAACATCACTTATTTTAACAGAATATTAAAATGTTTTATAAAAAATTAAAATGCGGAGAACAGAAAGACCTCTTTGTTTTATTTCCTATTTTCTGTATTGTTCAAATCCTACAACAGTTGAATAATAAGATGAAACATATAGCCTAATCAACATTATAAACAGACCTAAAGAATAGCTGATATTAACTTGTGGAGAACACTAAATACATAAGAGAAGGAAGGAAGTCTTTATATCCTCCTTTTGATCTAAATGAGACTAAGGCTTGGGCCTAGCCTCTGGATTGTGACCCTGTCCAACACCAAGATATAACCTTCATTACATTCTAGAGCATCTCTGAGCTCTATTTTCTTCAACCTCATAATGTACCCTCCCTTGCTGTTATTGTGTGTAGTTAAAGTGCAGATTTACCTACTATACAATAAAGATGGCAGAGACTGTGTCATTTAAAAATATTTATTAAGCATTTGCCTTGTTAGTTGTGATAAAGTGTTAACTCTCATGAAACTTTAAGTCTAAGGAGAAGACAAGCACAAATAATTGTTAATGATCAAGCAACAACTTAGGAATGAAAAAGTATTATATTCCTCAGTACTTCAGGAGAAGTATATTATAGAACATCTAAGAAATTTGAAAAGGTAAGGTTTGTGGAAGGATAAGAAATCTCTCTTCTCTAGCACTGCAGTCCAGATCAGTGCCCTAAGCCTGTAGAAGACTGAACAAGCCCCAACATTACTTTTGCTTTTCCTCCTGCATGAGTGTTAGAGCTGTCTGTCCTCATATATCTTAGTACAGGATTGCTCATATTTTAGTATTTGTTAAGTGATAATGTTTTCTCCAGAATAAGACCACCTGAGCACCTGGTTCCATATCCTGACCCAGACAGAGCTAGACCCCTGTGAACTCAGATATTCTTACAGGGTGGTTGGTTGGTTTTCCACTTAGGAAAAGGAAGGATGCTTGCTACTGGGAAACTGCTTTAGGGCCAGCCTCCTGCTTACCTGATATGTAGACCTCATTTTTTAATGTCACGCATGCAAACTCCACCCACTTCTTATTCTCACTCTCCAGCTCATGCTCTGTCAGTGGAAGCTTGGCCACCTCCAGGCGACTGCGCCTTAAAGGGTCCAGGCAGGTTACCTCTGCCACAAACCGTTCATCCTTTGTACAGCCACCAATGATCATGAACACCTCAGACTGGAACTCATGCATCCTGGGTTTGGTGCGCTCTGAAATAATCTAGAAATCAAGGAGAGGACATGTAGGCAGAGGAAGCACAACACGGCAGTGCAGAACTCATGCCATGGAACCACAAAAAGCAGGTCACAATTTCCACCGCCACCATTGTTGACCACATGATTTCACCACCTTGACCATGGTTTTGTCATTTGTATAATGGCTATTTGATCTTAACTACGCAGTAGGTTCGTTGTATTAATAGTATAATATATAGAATGTGTTGACCCAGGGCCTACTGTATAATAGGTACTGAATAAATGTTACCTGTCATTTGTAAGACAAGAGTCTGTTTACTATTAAATGCATTTTCTGCCTCTTCTCTACTACCTCATTGGAACCTGAACTCCTTGAATGAAAGTCAAAGTTAACATTTATTCAATATCTATTATCATAATGTAAAAAAGAAAGAACAGGGTGGCAAATCCATGGGAAGGAACTGACACACATCACCCTTCCAAAAAGCTTTATTAGGAGAGGGGGCCCTGCAGGGGACAGGAGGCCTTCAGGTCCAAAGAGGAGCTTCCTGAAGAGAAATAAAGCATCATGTCAACAGATAGCCATAATGTGGCCTTAAAGATGGGCGTGTGTGTGTGTGTGTGAGTGTGTGTGTGTGTGTGTGTGTGTGTGTGTGTGAGTGTGTGTGTGTGTGTGTGTGTGTGTGTGTGTGTGTGTGTGTAAGCATGTGTGAAACACAGAGAAAGAGAACCTTTGTTTCAGAGCTTGAGAGCATAAACAGTAGAAAATCCATAGAGTAGGGATGGAACCAGAGGGGAAAAGAATTTGGCGACACTTGAAGGTATTACACAGAGTTGGAACCAAAGACAAACTGTGCTTCTCTGTACCATTCTTCCCAACATCAGCCTAGTTTCTGTCCCCAAACCTTCCCTCCCCACAGCCACGGCACTACCTACAACATAAAGAGGCATCCTTGTTCAGTGAGGAATTTGATACTGCAGGCAATGCTTCAAGGACATCCTTGTAATTTACTATAAGGACAGCCCCTTTTCTCTAATGGATCCTCAGCTCCAGGAACAATAAGTATATGAATCTCATGGTCTTCTATGAGTCAGTCAATGGATGGATGATGGATGGATGGATGGATGGATGGATGAGCAAGAAAGATAATCAAGGCCTTTCTGTAGACTGCTTTTTATAATGTAAATCACTGTGGTACCCAGTCTCCAAAATGGCCTCAAGTAATATCCCCCTCCCAGGACTCAGAGCCCATATAGTTCCTTCCATACTGTCTAGAAGCAGTCTCTCTAAACCAAAATATTACAGTATAGATGATGAGGGGAATTTATGAACAATTTTATGCCAATAAATCCAGCTACTTCTATGGATGGAAAAATTCTCTGCAACTCTATTTGAGAAGAAGCAGACAACCCCAGCAGCATAGTGTCTATTAATGTGATGCAATTGGAAGTGAAAACCTCCTCTCTCAAAGGAAAGCCTCTCTCAAGGGAAAACACTATAATACCACTCAGGATGCCTGTGAAGAATAGGCAGGTGGCAGCTCTAAGAACAACTGAAAAGCAGACAGACCCACACCAATAAGGGGACATCACCCAGAGGAGTTCTACACAGATACAATTGCAAACTTTTGGTTGAGATTTCTACCATAGCCAGTGGATAAGGGTTTCTGGCTAATCTTAGAACTTTCCCACAGTGATAGGTACACAGGAGGTGTCATGTGTGTAAACCAATAGCAAATTCTTTTTATAATATAGCTTTCTCATTAGCTTGCTCCTCCACTAAATTCTGTCTTGTCTTTACAAGATGCTAAGTAAAAGATATCTTCAGAAACTGCAAAAGAGAATATACAGGAATAAATGCTTTCTTGGTACCCATTTAATCATAAATATTGAACATTCATGACACACAGGGGGTTTCTAAGCTCTAGAGATGAAAAGTCCAGTAGGACCTAGTTCCTACTGTAACAAGTTGCATGGTTAGACTATTTACAAGATGATGAATTCAGTGATTGCCAGGTGGTATTTGGTTCCATGACCAAAGATTGAACTAATAGCCATAAGAAAACAAAGGGTTCTTTGGAGAAAGTGACCTTAGCTTGAATTTTGGAGTAGAAGCAGAAGTTAAGTAGAGGAAGAAAAAAAAAAAAAGACATTTAGATAGCATCTGCCTTGTTTAGGAACCGGATGCAGAACGTCAAAACCACAGCAGAAGGTATATATCAACAATTAAAGAAACAGAAGCCATGAATTTGATCATAAGAGAAGAGGTGGAAGGAGAAAAGGGAAGAGGGAAAATGATATAATTATATTCTAATTTAAAATACATCTTAATTAAATTTGTTTTTAATTAAAAATATAAAACACAAACACACACAATAAAAGTGGGTGGTGAATGATGGCAGAGACCTGAGCAGGGGATATTTCATCGCAGTGGAGTTTAGGGAACTTTAGCAGAAAGAGTGGGTATCTTCCTGAAAGTGATGAGGGCCAGTGAAAAGGTCCAGCCAGGGGTGAAGTTTACACCTATATCTTCTACCATACCAGGGGTGGGAATGAGTTGGAAGCAGGACAGTCTGGGAGCACAGTAATGAGATCTAAGGAATTTCCAGAAATTCTGGAAAGAAATAATGGGACTCTGAGTCCAGGTAATGTCAGAATAGAACAACAGATGCAACTTCTCACAAGAGAAGAGAAATAGAAGAAAGTAGAACCCCTTGAGAATGGTGATTTGACTAGACCACACACAACTAGGCAGAGGACAGATGTGACTGGCACAGGGCCATTGGCTTCCATGTCTCACTTAAGCCTCCCAACAGACATGTGAAAATGTGATATTATCCCCATTATACAGATCAGGAATCCCCAGATTTGGGAATGATGGACTTGTGGACAAGGTAAAGTTGTGTCTCTGAGAGTCCCTGGCTAATGCCTTACATTCCCAACAAAATGCAGTATCTCTCAAGTCCAACTCACCTCATTGCCAGAAAGGTGATACATCCTGGCTTCCTGAAGCAGCGGGAAGACTTCAGGGCACTGTCTAATGAGAGGGTCTGCTTCGACCATCTCCACAAAGTACCACGGGTCCAGAAGCGGTAAACGCACATTCTCGAGGACACAAGGGAGTAGGCAGAGTCGTTCTGATTGTTTGTGCCGGACCCAGTTCATCACAGTCTCAAACACTTGAGCCTCCTCAGTCACACACAGGTCATCGCTTCTCAAAATGTGGTACAAGGTGTCCACAGGAAGTTCAAGGAACTCCTCAGAATTCAGAATCTGAACAAAATTTTGAATGATGTAACTTTGGACTTGCATCTTTAAACTGTCCAAGGAGTGTGTGTCTGCAAGTCTCAATATTCCAATACAATTTTCTGGGTTCAGTGCTTCTGTGAGAAAGCTGGCACAGGCATCTACCAGCTGTAGAAACTAACAGAAGGAAAGAAAGTCAGGCCAGAAAGCAATCATCCCTCAAGAACATTTATCAGTGAGTTGTGTGTTGTACCAAACTTAGTCACATTCTCAATGTCCAACAATAAGGGAAGAGTCGAAAAATAACACATCCACATAGCCAACAACTCTATAAATAATTTTAAAATATGTTATAAGATTACCTTAAGTTATATGAAAATGTAAAGATTTTCCAATCTCTTTATCAAATCTGATCAAACCTCTAGATTTTTTAATTTAATTTTACTTTATTTTGTAGTGCTGAGGGTAGACACACATCATCACATGTGCTGAATAAGTGTTCTGCCATCAAGGTATATTTCCTACATTCAAGCCTCTATATTTAATCACCAATTTACAGAAATGATATAGAAGTAAATACATGTTAAATGATACCATAAATATACATCCAGCCGTATCCATACAGTGAGACACTCCGTGGAACAACTGATTTAATTTCTTTGGTGAATATGCTACAAGTGGAGTAGAAGGGAGAAAAGGAGGAAAAGAATGAAAGAACCTGAGCTCCGCCTACATCTACAAGTCTGTGGGCAGCACAAGATGATTTAGTGGGGCATTTTTAAAAGGGGATCATGAAGTTGGGAGGAGAGATGAGGGAATCAAGGTGAGTCTTAACGGAGTTAGAGAAGAAGTGAGGTATAAACAAGATCAAGAGACATTATATCCATGTATAAATTATCAAAGAATAAAAATATATTAAGGATGAGAGACCGAGGCGATAATATCAACTTACTTCAATGTGTGAACCATATTTGTATCACTGATTTAAGCAATAAGTTAAGTCAGAGAAATGTCTACAAGCACTAAATTTTGGGTACATAAAAATTATTATTATTTATAAGGACAATAATGGTTTTATGGTTATAAGAGTCGTTATCTCTTGAGCTATGGAGATGGCTCAGCAGACAGAAGTGCTTGTTAATCAAACCTGATAACCCAAGTTCTGATCCCCGGAACCCACATAAAAAGCTAGGGTTAGTGATATAAGCATCTGCTATTCCAGCACTCCCTATGGGAGACTGAAACAGGAGGATGGATTGTAGCACATGGGCCTGCCAGGCTGGTTTATGTATCAGTGAATACACCTTATCTCAAACAAGGTATAAGGTAAGGCCCAGAACTCAAAGGTTGTTCTCTGACTCCACACTCAGGTTATGGCAGGCATGCACCTGCACCCCACACAAAGACATTCACACATACCTCTCTCCCACTCTCCCTTGTTTCCTCCCTCCCTTCTTCCCTTCTTCCCTTCCTCCCTCTTTCTTTGCCCCTCCTCCTCATAACACTTTTAAAAAGAATCTTGCCTTTTAAAAAAGTAGCTTACTGTAAGCAAAGAAAAATGATTACATAGTTACATAAGCATAGAAAAGAACGAAAAGGTTATAAATTAAACTATTCAGTATTTAAATCTCTTTCTATCATATATCTTGAGGCAAAATAAACTGAAAAAACTACAGAGCCCAATCCTCAAGAACTAATCATTACTCTCCATCTCCCATTAACTTTCACAGGACTCTTCATTCCAGGACCCGGGGGAGCTGGAAAACCCTAACTGAAATCTACTGGCCCAAAATAGAAGAGGAAACAGCCATGGCAGGGACACACAAACCCTCTGAAAGCTTTATGCAGTTGCATTTCATACTTAGCCATGATGCAAACTCTGCCACCAAAGGACAATAAATCTCCAAAGAAACTGGTCCCAAAATGAAATATAATTTAAGGCATCACACTCACTAAAAAAGCTATAAAGACATGTTTTCTATCTTTGTTAATGTCTATGTTTATTTACCCTCCCCCCAATGAATTAAAAAGCATCGATCAGTTCCCATATCCCACTTTGATGCTATTGTCTTCCTCAAGATAATATGAGCCTAATGTTTGGATGCCATTTTACAAATTCCAAAGCACTGCCGTAGCCTTTACGATAAGTGCTCATGTCACAAGTAACGTTTCACAAGCATTTCAGTTCGCTCTTTCATGTTCTCTGGAGCCTTGCTCAGAACAAGTCCAGTCTCCTTGACCTCTCCTTGTCCACTGGGCTTCACAAGGTCACACTCTCCTGTGCTTGAGTTGAGTTGACCATTTAAGGGGAAAGAAAAAGGAGAGCACAGGAAAGACAGCTGATCTTAAGGCGAGCGCTAGTCTATAAGCGAGACAGACCTGGAGTGGAGTGTGGTGTGCAAAGTACAGGTTCTGGTGAGGAGTTAGGGGAGCTGTGGGATAAAGGGAAAGTGGGGACAGGCGTGGTCGTAGGACTGGTTTTGAACTGATAGACTGAGTTGAGTGGAGTTCAATCTTTATACTAGAGTGTATGGCACACATCCCCCACTTTCAGGGTTTCGCTAAATTACGAAACATGGTTTTTCCCTATCAGACCATATCTTCCAACTGATTATATAGAAAATGTTTCTTTGTTGTTGTTGTTTGATTTGGTTTAAGTTTGGGGTTTTTTGTTTGTTTTCTCACTTGTTTTGTTTTGTTTTTTTAATTTTAGCAGCCCAAAATGGCCTCAAACTCTTAGTCCGCCTGCCTCAGCCTTCCAAATACTGGAGGAATGGGGTTGTGCCACTATGCCCAGCTCTGGGAAACTCTATGAGCTACTTATTGTGGCAATATAATGAAGTGTCTACCTCATGATGGACCTTTCCGTTCTGGTTAAATGACTGTGTGTAGAGAAAAAGAGGAATAGGGAAAGTAGAGAAACCCTACCTCTCCTGGAAACTCTTTCTTAAAAGCCACTTCTCCCTGGTGGCCTCTCCAATGAGCCACTCTCATCCCCTCCTCAGCCCATCTGTAGCAGGGGCCTGAAGCTGCTTTACTCTGTGCTCTCCTCAGTCAAATCTAGCAACTCAGGTTCTAGGTTACAATTTGGGTTTTTTGTTTCCAGCCAATACCTTCTCCAAATTCTGACAACGGAAGAAGTTAGAAAAGACAGAGGAAAAAAAGATCAATAAGGCATCTGGAATGTACTAAGACCTGTGCACTTTTTCATCTGTCATTGCATGTAACAAACTATTTTTCAACAAATCCATTTTATTTAATTAGCAAAAAGAAAATATTCAGATTACATTAGAGGGGAGGAAATAGAGACTTCAGAGTAAACAAAATTGCCTGAAGTCACACAGTAGATGGGAAGATAATCCTGCTTGCAATTACAGCTGCTAATTGCAGCTGCAGGCTTGCACTGTTAGGCAGACAAGAAGCCAGAAGCATTTCTAAAGACCTTATGACCACAGGGAAGGTAGGTTTCTCTGATTGCCTAAATTCTCCCAAAATAAGTGTCAACAAGCAATTCTGAGTGATCTAACCAGCAGCTAGGAATCTGCTGGCGTGCAAGACAGCCATGAGAACAAGAAATTGTTTTTCATATATTTGCCTTTGGATAAGTGTTCAGCAAACAGCCTCCATGAACTTGGTTTTCAGAACTGAGAGTTGACACATAATGGCAACAGGTAGCCAATTTCCTGTTTAGAGGAATAAGTGAATAAAAGGTTACAGAAAGCACCTGACTCTTTGACAGGAACTCCTGAAATAGTACCAAAGAGACGTGGCTGCACAGGAACTCTTAAAATACCATCAAAGACTTATGAGTTCCCATAATAACTGCCTGCCTTAGAGAGCCCATTTGTAGGTATTCTTTTGAGGAATATCTATTCAGATTCTTTACTCATTTTAAAAGCCTTTGGGTGTGTGTGTGTGTGTGTGTGTGTGTGTGTGTGTGTGTGTGTTGTACAACATTTGTATAGTGGTAATATCAAACATCAAAGTGCCAACTCAAATGGTTGCTCTCATAATTAATAAACTACTCAGGGAGAAATACGTACTTAACACAGGCATTCAACTCTACCACACCTAAGTCTCATGTGAACACTGCAAATACTTCAACTAATATTTGATTAAAAAAAAAAAACAAGCAAAGAAATAACACCAGATACAATCAGAACAAATGAAGTAACATATGAAAAGCCAAGATAACATAACTTTGTCAAAAACTACTAATTCCACAGTGGTGACATGTAATGATGGTGAGTCATCTAAATGAGAGTTCAGACACTGAACTCAAATGAACTCAAAATTCAAAGAAGTATGTTCAAAGCAGAAAAGAAGCATGTGGGTTAGAACATAAACAGCTGAATAAAATAAGGACATTGATGCAAATTATATTTAAAAAAAAAGGAATTCCAAAAAGAGAAAAATAATAAAGAAACATGAATCTGAATTGCTGAAAATGAAAAAGCTCTATGGAAATTTTATCAATAGAGTAGCTCTGCAGAGGCTAGAACTTCTTAGCTTGAAGACAACATGGAAGAAGTGGAATAACCAAGCAGAGCAGAATAAAACAATAAAGTACCAGTGGGATGTAGGTGACACTCTGAAAAGATAAATCTAAGGATAACAGACACAGAAGAATATAGTTCTGAAGACATAGAATACAATTTTGAAAGAATTATGAAAGTACAAGGCATGGGGCACCTCCCTGGAGTTATAGCTCAGTTAGTCACCACAGGTCTACAAAACAGCATTAGCCATTCCTAATTCCCTTGGTTGCCCATCATAACTACATTGTAAGATCATAGTGCTGGAGAAACCACATGCTTTGGTTGTGGAACATGTAGAAGTCAAACACAAACAGACTGGGATCCTCCTGTGCAGGCTGCTGGAGGAGAAAAGACATCAATCATCTTAACTTAGCACTTGACCCTACATGCTGTAGTATCAACTTCCCAGACATGATATGCTTAATGGTGCCTAGTGGATTGACTTTTATGAGAAAACAACTTCCTGGTTAGACTAGAGGTCTGTTCCACAGGAGGGAATTCATGCCTGGGTTAAAAGCCCATGAGTAAGAAACTCATGGACCCCAGGGTTGAACCTGCTATTTTTATTTAACTGTTAATGATGTCAACTTTCCTTTTAAATATTTATCTTTATACTCACAGACTTGGGCCTCTCTCAACCTTAGTCAGACAGGCTTCTTTTTGCAGTGGGCATCAGTCAATGGAGAGATGAATAACTGGGCAGAGTGCTGAGAATGGAGGGCTGGGTTCTCAGCCCTAAATGGGATGTCTACATTACCCACACCACCACCAAGGCTCAGGAAGCAGGTGGAAGAAGAGGCCGAAAAAAGGAGGTGATGAAGAGAGAGGAATAACATAAAATGCCATCTTCAGAACATGACATGGCAGTTGCACTTAAAATTCCTAGCAAACATTGATACCTGAACAAGATCTACATAAGACCATATTATGCAAATTATGGGATAGGGTAAATGTTCTCAAAGCCCAACCCCTTCCTGTGGAGCTATCAACAGTTAATAGCTGCTGAAAGAGAAAGAATCATTAGCTTTGAAAGATGTGGGACTGGTAGGGAAGTAGGATTTACATGCTTCCGCAGATGCCCCACACCCTCGCACATATGGGCAGCACTGACTGGACTTAATGGGTGTAAAAACAGAAGGGGAAGGAATATAACGTTGAGAAGGCTGTGATGTGAGAACATGAAGGAAGTTGAAAGGGGAAAATAGGAGATAGATATGGTCACATAATTCTTAAAAGTAAAGGAAAATAGAATCCTAACTGAAAAGTTACCAGAGTTAGAAACAAAATTACCAATTGATATGTAGGAGGATCTAGGACACCAAACACACAAAACCAGAAAAGAACCTCCTCTCATCATTTTATAATTAAAACACTACATGTACAGAACAAAGAAAGTATACTGAAACTGGCAAGAGAGGAACAAGTCACATGTAAAGGCAATTCCATCAGCATAAAAGGTTTTTTTTCAAATGAAAATGTAAAAGCTGGGAGGGCCTGGAAAAGTTGTATCTCAAAGTCTTATAGACAATAAGTGCCAACTCAGACTATTATACCCAGCAAAGCTATTTGTTATAATGGGAGGAAAAATAAAAGTTTTCCATGATAAAAATAAACTAAAAGAATCTATGGCCATTAAGCTAGTTCTACAAACTTCTTTGAAGGAATCCTACAGACTGAAGAGCAAAAGCAAATCTAACCATGAGGCCACAGCTCTCAGAATCTCCCTACCTGTCTATAACTTCCCTCACTTGGGTGTACCTGGGTTGTGAAGCAAGAGAAGTCATCACATATCCTTAGTACACATGTTTGCTGCTGGGCAAACTTCTGACCCAGGAAATAAGAGGATGTGATCTATCAACAGCTAGAGTATACACAATACTCCTTACACATCCCTGCTCGTGAAGTTAGAGGCTGCAAAATGCCCTACTGATGCACACTTATATGGCACACTTCTACTTCGATGATCGTCATATTGTTAAAGTAGTGGGAAGGAAGAGATGAGTTACAAATAGGCATGAAGTTAGTAGTTCCTGCCTCCCATAAGGAGGGATAGTTTCCTGCCAATCAAAGGGGCTGATGGTGAATACAGACAGCAGATCAGGAGAATGACTTGGAGACATTACCAGGAAAGCAGCTCGGCTGGAAACGACTGTCTTGGCATCTTCAGGATGCACCAGGGAACTGAGCCAACAAAATTGACTCAACTAGTAGCAATCTATTACTCAAAATTCATCAAGGCTGCATTGTAATGAATTTCCTTTCCACACTCCTGTCTTTTGCCAGACTTTATAAATCCCTCCCTAAACCCAACTTTAACAGAGGCAATACTGCTACCATCTATCTTGGACCCTGAACCCTTCAGAGACACTTACTTTCCCATACTTTGGGTTCTGTTCCCTTCAATTATGTTCCCAAGCCAATTATGACACAAGCAGAAATCATAAGAGTCAAGTCATACATAAGATTTGATGCTGATCTCTGGCCTCTAGGAATGACTTGACCTATCCCCAGATTCTGTTTCTTACACATCTAGGCAACAAGACAACAATAGTACAATGAAATCAACAGTATAATCCTAGTCCTGGCCATAAATAATAACTTAGATGACACCCTTGTTACAATTATAGATGCAGCCAACATTATCTATGGTCTAATTAATTTATGAAGCCAGAGTAATTGCTACAATCATATTGAAACAAATATCATTGAATAGAAACAATATATTATTTTAAAATAAATCATAACTCTGGAGTCTTCTTTCTTCTGTGACACTGCTTACCTCTCAATGTTCTTCTTTCACAGCCACCAAGTGCTTGTCACACGTATCTTGATTCCCTCACATTTAGACAGCATCACCACCTGAAAGCTGCATGCTGTGATAGCAAGCAGTACTTTCTTCAATCAGAAAACCCAGTTTCAAATCATAGCACTTTCAGCTATATTCTGTGTTGCCTTAACTTCTTGTCCAACTCATGCTCAGATCAGACGTTCTGTACAGGAAGCATGAGCTCCACACCAGCTCTAATTGGGCTGCTACACTTGTCAGTCATTGTGCTACACTTAGATATCAAGTGAGAACCAGGTACCACATTCCCTTCTTCATCTGATGAAGTAGGCCTTGTCTCGTCCCATCACCTGCCACTAAATATTCAAAGGAACATCTTCTGACTTCAGGTAACCTTGTCCTATGTATGTGTGTCTCTGTGTGTCTTTCTGTGTGTCTCTGTCTCTGTCTGTCTCTCTCTCTTTGTCTCTCTGTCTCTGTCTGTCTCTCTCTCTTTGTCTCTCTCTCCCTCTGTCTATCTTCTCTGTATCTCTGTCTCTTTCTAACTCTCTGAGTGTGTATCTCTGTGTCTATATGTCTGTCTGTCAGTCTGTCTTTGTGTACACTTGTCTGTTTGTCTTTCTGTCTGTTTCTCTCTGTGTGTATATGTATCTCTGTGTCTATATTCTGTCAGTCTGTCTATTTGTGTAGATGTGTCTGTCTTTCTGTCTGTCTGTCTCTTTCTCTCTCCATCTCTCTCTGTATGTGTGTATATCTCTGTGTCTATGTCTGTCAGTCTATCTGTCTTTGCATACATGTGTATGTCTTTCTGTCTGTCCGTCTTTCTCTCTCTTTGTGTCTCCCTCTGTGTGTATATGTATGCATGTGCAGATCCCACAGCCACCCTAAATTGGTCTCTGGGACTCCCTGTTTTCATTCATTTCAAAGAGCACAGGACTTGTTTGGTCACACACCTGGAAAAGATTGGCAGCCTCCAGAACCCGCTGAACATTCTGCTTGGTGATCAGAGCCTTGCTTGTGTATGTGTAGTTCAGGAGAATGTGCATGGTCTCAGCATCCACCCCTTTAATAACAATCCTCTTCTCATACTTTTCCTTTAAGTCGTTGCAGAACATAGCCCTAGAAGAGAGGACTGTGATGTGAATCCTTCCAGACCTGAAAAGATCCCCTTTTAAAGTCATCTTCCCTCCTGCAACAGTGAGGTCCCAAGGTCAAGACCTGAACTGATTGCCAACATAGAAACAGTCATTTGACTTGCTGACTTCTTGAGACCTTCTCCCTTGTTTCTTTGTCTCTTCTTGAATATATTAATCAATGCCTCACACAAAGAAGAGTTCTTAAACGAGGTCAATGTATTTCAAAGTGACACATTATTAGTCTCTCTAGGATCATCTGGACTCTTAACAGAGCATCACTCCTAGATGTAGTTTCTGAATTCTCTCTTAGAATCATGTGCAGTGGATGACACTCTACTCCAGTTTAGCCCACATGTGGATTTCCCAGAAAATTAATGGAACTGGGCATGCAAGGACCAGTACATGAAGAGGCCAAACAAGATCAGGTGTTCAGAGAAGGTTATTCAGCCTAATCCTATAGGGACTAGAGAACACACTTCACATCTGTCACAAGAGATAAAGACACTGCTTTGGCGCTGTACTACCACAGACAGCCTTCTGTCTGAGACAGTCAAGAACTACTCAGGAACAGATAATTCTCAAGCAACCTGGTTTTTCAAAAGCCCAGAAGAAAGCCAAAGAGAAGTGCTGCCCAATGGTTGTGGCAGACAGAAGACTGGAGCCCACTCAAACCTTAGACTCATCCACATCATGGCATAAATGAGAAAATACAAATCAATTCATCTGTTTAATGCTTATTGATAAATTCCCACCTTCCTGAAGTATCTGAAGAATAAGTAAGATAACATACATCAGTAAAACCCCAAACAAGTGAGACATTCCAGACCAGATCAGGGAAATTTTAGCTGGTAAGAGACATGGTGTGTAGTGGGTGAATTAATTAATTTTCTTGTTGCTGTAACAAATCAGGTAAAAGAAACAACGTAAGGGAAGAAGCTCCTGTCTTGAAAGCACAGGTCACAAAGGAGGGAAATCAGCAACGACAGTTGTGGCAGCAAGAGGGTGAGCCACTTCCTTGCATTTTCAAATCAGAAAACAGAGATAGGACAGGAAGTGAAGCTGGGCTGTAAGCAAGGAGGCCTGCTCCCAGCTACCCACTTCCTCCAACTAGGTCCCACATCCTCCCCAAACAGCACAACCAGCTAGGAACTAGGCATTCAAACACACATGCATGCTAAGGACAACTGACATCCAAATTCTGAGAGTAGGTCATACACCACTTCAGCCTTTAGCTTGCCAGCATGTGTCCTGGTCTCTCTTGGCTCACCAGTTTCATGGTTTCTACATCCTGTCCACCCTTTATCTATAGCAAAGGTGGAGCCAGGGTTATATGAGTACCACTCTAAAGACACTAACTTCAAAACCCTTTATGGGCACAAGAGAGAAAACAAAAAAACAAGTATAAGAAAAATGTCTTTCTCTTCAGGTCTCTGTGCACATCTGACTCTCAAAGTCCTAGCATTTCCTTGCTCTCCTCTGACATGCTGTCACTCCCCTTGGCCATGGTCATCATGTTGAACACAAATAAGGGGGAACTAAAGCTAAGCCAACAAATTCTTCATTGGCTGAACCCCCATGCAGCTATTGCTGCCCTCAAAGACTCATACATACACATGCATGGACAAATTTTGGTCGCCATAGTGGCCAGCCACAGAAAAGACACTATAAGTAGAACTTAGGGCCCTTGCCTGGAGCTTAACAAAAGAAAATACTCAAGTAGGAGTAATCAGTAGGATACAAAGTCAAAGCCCAGGGACTTAATTCAGCATGACACTGGGTACACTAAACTGGGTCTGTTCTCTGGTAGCACAGCCAGCTTGGTTGTTAGCAGTTTACCTCTTAGTGGGGTAGTGGGAATATAGAGGGGGTGACACATACAAACAAAGTATAATGGCACAGACATATGTGGCACATGCCTGTCATTCCAGTGCATAAGAGGTGAAGGCAGGAAGATAAGGAACTCAAGGCCAACAACATCCCATTATATAGTAAATTCAAACTCACGCTTGGCTAAGTGAAGCTATCTCAAAAACAGCCAAAGGGAAGGATGGAAATGCCATAATGAACCCCACTCTTTGTATGTTAACTTATAGATATAAGAATAATTAAGAATAATAGCAGGTTGTGATGGTACCTGCCAGTAGAATACACCAGACAAGCAGAGGTAGGAGGATCAGATAGATATTTTCTCTTCTTTTAGGCTAAGTGTGACAGCATATACCTTTAGTCCCAGCACTTGAGAGGCCAAGGCAGGCAAATCTCTGTGAGTTCGAGGCTTGCCTATTTTAAAACAGTAATGACAAAAAAA
>JANHMN010000011.1:5638853-5646353 GCA_030674055.1 Rhabdomys pumilio
GAGGAGAGGAGAGGAGAGGAGAGGAAAGGAAAGGAAAGGAAAGGAAAGGAAAGGAAAGGAAAGGAAAAGAATAAAAAAGCCCAAGGAGGACTAGTGAAAAATGTGAAGGCGTGAGTTCAGTCCCCAGGACCCTTGTGGTAGAAAAAGAACCAACTCCCAGAAATTGTCCTATGACCTTCATACATAAGCACACACACATGTTCTCCCATGCCTCCATCTCTCTCGATAACAAAAATAAAAAGAATAAAAAATGTACCCCTTAGCATATAAATGAGCTATTGCATAATAAAAAGTAATTTCTAAAAAGATGTTGACCAACTCGCATGAGATCCTCATTTTAAAACAAAAATAGTTTCGGAGCAGTAAGTCAGTTGCCCAACATGGTGAATCAATGATACCTCAGTGCAAAGCCTGAGTCTTCAGCACATCTCCTACCATGTGGACATAGCCATGAGCCCCCAACTCGAATCTCCCATCACAGCCATGGATGTAATTACAGACCCATGACTCACCTACATGAAGTCAGACCCAGATGCAAACACTCTGCCTGGGCCACACAGCCCTCCAGTGTCCATGAGGTTTAGCCCTCAACTGAGGACCCTCCTCGAATGTCGAATCTTCAAAGATGCTCTCTTCCATGCTGTACCCAAGCTAAAATCACCACTCCACCTTTCTTTCCTTTTTCCTTTTCTTTGTAGAACCTTCACAACCTGACATTGTACTGTATAGCTACTCATTCATAATGTAACAGTCACCCTCCCATCTACTGTATGAGCAGGACTGTCACCATCACTGGATCCCCGGCACCTAGAGCAATGCTCCAGATCAAGGGGAGACTCGGTCTCTAGACAACATAAGTAAATAAACGAGAGAGTAAACTAGTTGACGGATGCTCTTTCTGAGATCCTTAGAACTGTTTCTTGTTGGTTGTCTGCCATTCCAAAAATTGTCAAACGTCCTGCAGAGGATGAGGAGGAGCCCTTCCTCCAACTAAGAAATTCCTATCAGACACAGAGGACCTGGAATTTGAAAGAAGTAAATCTCCACAAGCTCTCTACTTTCTACTCTGATGAGTTCTGCAGGCTCCTGAGTATCCTAAGACATCACCAATGGAACTTTTCACCCATTCCAATTGATCTATGGTTTACCGTCTCCTACAACCTCCCTGCCTCAACAGCAGGCCTGTAAACAAGTACTTCCAAGTCATATCTACTGTCCTATGCATTTTAACCCATGCCTGTCCCTATGTAGTTCCCTGCTCATCCCTTCCCATCCTCTTCATATAAAGGATTAACTTCTCTGCTTCACTAAGATATTCCGTGTTGTGGCACTAACATTAATTGCAAAGTGGGTAAAATTCAACTCAAGAGTACAAACAAGTAGTTGACTGTAGATGGCATAAGAATTGCAGCCTTCAGCCGGGCAGTGGTGGCGCACGCCTTTAATCCCAGTACTTGGGAGGCAGAGGCAGGCAGATTTCTGAGTTCAAGGCCAGCCTGGTCTACAGAATGAGTTCCAGGACAGCCAGGGCTACACAGAGAAACCCTGTCTCAAAAAAAAAAAAAGAAAAGAAAAGAAAAGAAAAAAGAATTGCAGCCTTCAATTCCAGTGCTCAGGAAATTGAAGCAAGAGAATCTTAAGATCAAGATCAATCTGAATACCTATCAAGAATCTGTTTCAAAGTGTATGCATGTGTGTGTGTATGTGTGTGTGTGTGTGTGTGTGTGTGTGTGTGTGTTTTCACATATATGCAACTGGTTAAGACTTTCATCATGTGATACATAATGAGCAGCATTGTTGAGAAAGGGCTAAGGTTTCAGGGTAACCAATTAAAGAAGTTTCTATTGCAAAAAATTCAGGAGTCAGCAGATCCAGCTGTGATGGAAGGTAACATGGGTTTGCTGTCTGGCAGCTAAAAACGCTGATCTACAGGCACCAAGACCTTCCAGTTCCTAACCTAATTCCTATTTTTTATTTCTTCTTTAATTAATTCCTTTATTTTAAAATGTGGCTGTTTTCTCTGCATGGACGGTGTGTACTATATATAGTACACTATAGTGTGTACTATATGCATGAAGTACCTATGGAAGGCAGAAAAGAGCATCAGACATCCTGGAACTGGAGTTAGAGATGGTTGTGAGCTACCCTGTGGGTACTGAATCTAGGTCTTTGAAAAGAGCAGCCAGTGCTCTTAACTGCTGAGCCATCTCTCCAACCCCTTCCCCAAGCTAATTCTAGCTAGACAAAGCTTGCAGACATTCAGCTTAGTCCAAATTCTGATCTCTAGTTATTATCTGAAGTCACATTTACACCTTCAGTGAAGGGACTCTGGCCAGCATGGCTCTGCCAGACCTTGCCCTTCTCCTCCATTTTTCTCTCCTGACTAAGACCATTTAATTACATTCCAAAAGCTAGCCACCAAGGTCTATTTCTTTATTTGGCCACATTCTTCTCCTGAGACTGACTATGAAGATCCAGTATTTAAATTCAGCAATCAAAAGTCCCCTTTGGTTCACCTAACTAACATGCCCAATCAAAATACACCTCATCCTAGCCCATTCTAACACAGCCTTCCCCTTTTTTCTTCATAAAACTTAGACCTGCAAGGCCATTTGACGCTGTGTTTGAGTGTGGTTTGTGCCTAATCTGAGGTCAGAAAGGGAAGCTTTCTGTTCTCCTAACACTCACCTCATTCTAACAACAGCCTCATTGGGTGAGTCATAATGTAAACTCAAAGGCCAGCCACATCTGAATACTGTGTGTGCCTGTGAGGAGAACAGAATCCTGAATATTATCAAGCCTAAATCAAATGAGTTAAAATCTTTGGCAGTGGGTTAGCTAGATGTGTCTTATTAGACTCTATTCTGGTGCTCATGATTGTCGGACCCAGCTCCAGATGGGGTCCCACAAAGTCTCCGGCTTGGCAGAGGACAGGGTGCAAACAGCCTTTGTCTCTGTTACTGCCCCTGCCTGTGGGTGGTCCAGGGTAAAGAGTCAGCAAGGAAGGTCCTCTGCTGCCCTCTCTGCAGCAGAGAGAGGAGAACCCGGAAGGCCCTCGGGAAAGTCGGGGAAAGTCGCTGTCTTCTGAAGTGTTATAGCTCTTTGCTAAGCCAGGAGGTGCCGGCTAGGTAGCAGGGAAAGAGAGCAGATCTCTTGCCCAGTGTTTAACAGCTCTGGAACCGGTGAGGCCCCCTCCCCCCCAACTCCCCCCTCCCCACTAGCTGGCAAAGAGGGGAAGGTCCACGACAGAAGCTCTCAAACAACATGGGATGATTCTTGTATGCCTTTTACTTCTCAATTAAGCTCAATATATACAGTTTGGGGTGGGTGAAGGTTTTAGCAGCAGGTAATCCCATTGGCTTGGTCTGAGATTTTGGGGATGCCTCATATGCATGTAGGGAGAGCCTGGAGCACTATTCCTACATGACCCAATGGTCATAGACCTCTCTCTCTGGGAGGGGCTGTGAAGGGCAGAAGCTGAGAGAACCAGGAACCCAGGAACAGAGCTGAACGCCTTCCGTCCCAGTGGGTCTCCAGGGTTCAGGCGCCCGGCAGTCTCTCATAGCTCAGTGCCCCACACATGATTACTTAGCATACCAAAACTTAAAATCCACTGCCTTGATTCAAGCATGATAGCACATGCCTATAGCCCCAGACTGAAGCTGAAGGGCCATATATTTAAGGCAAGCCTGGGCCTTGCCTTTACTGTCTTGGTTACTTTTCTATTGATGTGTTACAATACCATGACCAAGGCAACTTATAGAAAAAAGTTTATTGGGAGCTTAAAGTTTCAAAAGGTGAGTCCATAACCATCACAGCAGGAAGCACGGCAGCAGACAGGCAGATATGGCACTGGAGCAGTAGTACTGAGGGCCTGCATCCTATTCACAAGCATGAAACAAAGAGAGAAAGCTAAGTGGGAGTGGCTTGGGTTTTTCATACCTTAAAGCCCACCCCCAGTGACATAAGTTCTCCAACAATGCCACACCTTCTAATTCTTCTAAAATAGTTCCACCAAGTGGAGACCAAGCATTCAAATATGTGAGTCTATAGGAATATTCTCACTCAAATGGCCACAGTTACCAAATGAGAACCTGGGCAGGGGAGTCTTCTAACAGAAGCCCCTTTGGCTCCCACCTAACAAGAAGATATAATAAAGATCAAAGTTAAGAAAATAATTGGCTAGGACAAATATTCATCTGGAAAATCTTGTTTGTTTTTGCTGTAGAGGTTCTCCTCCATCAGCCTGGAAAGCTCATGCTACCAGGACTTGCCTTGGCCTCTTATGTCTCTGGCTAATAGACTCAGAAAAGGCACTACAACCTGTACTCAGGTAGTACAGTTCATTGGAGCTCAGAGTTTCCATAAACAGCCTGATATAAAAGCTTTATTAATAATAAATAACATGAGATTTTGTTCTTGTCTGTTGTATGCATGCAAATTCACTCACAGCTAGAAGCGTAACTTCTACTGTGGTTTATTCCCCCAAGGGTTTGTATGTTCTAAGCCTGGTCCTCAATCAAAAAACCAAGTATCAAGGCAGCTAGGCTGTTAGGACATAGTCATCAGAAGAATGAATGTGGTTCTCATGGGACACTGCTCAGTTGTCAAAAAAGAGTTATTTGAAAGAGGAAGAAACCAGACATTTGTCTGGTTTCTTGTCTCACCATGGGACATTGCTCTCTGACCTACTCCCACCATAACATAACCAACCTATTAAATGACTGTCAAGGCCAGAGCCAGGCCAATGCTATCACCATGCCTTTGCATCACCAGTACTATATATAACCCTTTCTTCTTATTAAAGTTCCCGGTCTCAGGTATTCGTTATAGTAATAAAAAATATAAACTAACATGTATCTTCGAAGTAGCATTTGAAAGTTCACAGACATCTTTCTTTCTACTACAGACACATCTGATAGACAGCATCCCACATTTCCCTCTTGAGTTTAAAGTCAGATTATTTAACACTTCTAGTCACTGAACAAGCATTTGAACTAAAGTGGCAAAGGAGCTTAAAGCTGAGCATTCCCTTCACTGACTTTAAATAGTATCAGCTCTCAAAAGAATTTCTTTTTTGCCAGCCTTCTGGTTCAAGTTGACCACTCCTCAAAGTCACTACATATGGCTTTCAGGAAGCAGAAGTTGGCTTGCTTACTGTGTAACCAGAACCCTCAAAACCCCACTAGAGCAATACTGGTGACTCAGCAAACCATGGGACTCTTACCATCCAAATTTATGACAAAAAGGCTTGTTCTGTCCAACAAGATCAGATCCAATAGAATATAACAACAAATACTGTGTACAGATTCAAGTGATGATCCAGACACAGATGTGACAGCCATTCTTGTTTTCTTGCTCACTATCATTCTTACTCTGTTTAGTAGGAGCATGAGACTTCCCACTGTGACCTACCCCTCCCCTACACAGTTTCGGATGTCTGTGTGAAGCTAGCCTCAGTTCTTGGGCCAGTGGTGAACATAGTCCAAGCCATGCAATGCATCCCCCAAGCCTTAGTGATTAGTTAGGACTGACTGCAGAACAAAGAGGGTCCAAGCAGAGCCAGTTTCAGAACCTTGTCTGGAATTACTGCTATAAGAAGTTTGTTTCCCATTGAAATTCTTGATCTGGTAGAAATGAAATTCAAAATATTTGTGACCTCCTCATCTCTATTCAACAGAGGCAAGGGGAGGGGAAAGGAGACACAAAGAGACAAACACACTAGAAAGAGATTAACTTGAACACAAGGGTCCTCTGTACCTAACAGCAATATACCTAGACTTTTAAAACTTAAGTGAGTAAGTACACTTTAGTCTTTTAAAAATGCCAAGGCAAGCACTTTTTACTAATTGTCAGATGCAGAGACAGATGAACAGAGAGATGAGAAGACCCCCACACACACACACACACACTGACAGTTTAGGCCAAGAAGATTTAACAACTCCACTTCACTCTGACCTACACTCTAAGTGCTATGAGTATAAATAACAGTGGACTACATACAGCATGACCTTGCACAGATACGTGTAATAGTGTGGTGAGGACTTGACTCTTGGAATCAGACCTCCAAGGTGCTGATGCTACCCCTGTGCTCTTCTACCTGCATTTCTACATTACACACATGGTGGTTATTACTTGACTCACACTCTCCACTAGAAAGACAGCCTGCCTGCCCTTAACCCAATGGTTCTCAACATGTGGGTTATGACCCCTTGGATGGGCTCACCTAAAACCATCAAAAAACACAGATATTTGCATTACAGTTCGTAACAGTAGTACAATCACAGTTGTGGAGAAGCAATGAAAATATTTTATGGTTGGGGGTCACCACAACATGAAGAACAGTATTAAAGAGTTACAGCTTTAGGAGGGTTGAGAACCACTGCCCTACAAAATACCATTTGCCTCCCAGACCACTTCCATGAGATCTGCTTAGAGTGGCACTTAATGAGATTAGGTGAGCACTGGTGCTTGCTGTCCACTGCCACATTCCAACCCTGTGCACCGCATACCATTTTCTTGCTCTTCTGACTATGTTTCATCCCATAGGGATCAGCCTCTGACTTAACTGAGCATTCTCAGTTTTAACCACTTAGAATCCTACATGCAGACTTTGGTCCACATCTTCTTCCCAATACACAGAAGATCGGTCTGCTAGTAGCAGAGAATCCCTACTGTGAATCCCTACTGTGAAACTGCTACCTCATATGCCAGAGTGCTTCCACGGCCAGCTGCCAGACTGATCTGGACCACAAACCTGAGATTTGGCTATCCATGATACAGAAGCCAGAAGGCAAGCAGAGAAAGCCAGGCACTCCTGCTAGAAAGCAACTGCAAAACAAGAGAAGGAAGGGTGTGATAAGGAAGAGGGGAAGTTGTGCACAAGTGCCAAGGCTGGGGCTCCGATCAGCACCTATGACACTTGCCAGGCTTTGGCACTAAGTGTGGACTTCTTCAGTACACAGGGAAAGAATCTTTACTTCTAGTTGGTCCTCCCTCATAGAGAACTTTTTTTAAAATTCAAAGTCCAGCACCCCAAATGCCTAAGCTAATCTAGGTGACACAGGGCACTGAATGCTGAATGTAATCGCTGTAGTACTTCCTGCAACGGGGTCAAAAGTTGCAATGTAGTTTTCAGGGTTACTGAGAAGTGGGAGGAGACGCTCACAGAAGCTTTCTGGGATACCTTTGATTGTCTGCAAGCCTTGGAGCAGGCAAGCTTTTTGTAAGGACTGGACCATATGCTTCATTTGTCTTCAAACATGTATCTGTCATGTGAGTCCATTGTTCCCTACCTGTGGGAACAAGAGCTCCTGGAAAGAAGCTGTGACTACAAGGGACACTGATTGATTAGAACATCAGTCACTGTGGAGAGAGGTTGGATTGGTGCAAGTCCCAAATTATGTTGAGCCATCATTAGTGCCCTCAATAGCCATTTATTGCCCACTTCTGTGTGTGATCTCACATCTTTGTGACTATTACATAATCTTTGGAATGTAT
>JANHMN010000011.1:5651353-5652678 GCA_030674055.1 Rhabdomys pumilio
AAGCTAGTGGCCAGTAGAGGGGCAGGTTAAGCAGTGTGTTTGTGTCAACCCATTTTTATGACCATACTTATACTTTACCAAGGTATGCTGACAACAGCATGATGCTTCATACTTAGTGGCTGCTCGTCCTGCAGTTAAAACGAGGACTCTTAGAATGTGTAGAATCAGAATCCTCACTCCTGCAACGGCCAGGTACACAATGTGCAGTTTTCATTTCCTCATCTGAAAAGGGGGCGTCTGTCACCTTCACCATGCTAGTGCAGAGTGAAACCAGTGACCGTTGTTTGCACGCACGACTTCCCTCAAACTCACACAGGCCCTGCCCCTTGCATTGGGAGCTCTTTACACACAACAACCTTCTAACTCTGCTCTTTGGATTTTTCCTACTTTCCAAAATGCCTCCTTTATCCACACCATCCTTACTCGGTGGTTCTCTGTCATGGGCACACTGATGTCGACAATGCTGGCCCAGGCGTATTCATATGGGGCTTTATGAGCAATGTACCTGCCAAGCACCGTGCAAGATCTTTTCACTAGGAGGATCTTTACAACAATGATGAAAGAAAGCTGTTACTGTCTCCATCTTCCCATTGACAAAACAGAAATTCAGAGTAACAGGAAACTCATCTAAAATCTCATGGCCAGGAAAGGCTCAAGTGAACTGGGCACAGGTCTTCTCACGATGACACCTCAGGAGCCTTTCACATCCAAAGCCTTCTTGCATGGTTTGTTCTTCCCACCTCTCCTTGCACACCAGAAACCCCTATTTTCCAGCAAGCTATATGGTAACTCCAAAAGCGAGGCCATATTCTCTTTCTCTACTTCTACTGATGAACAAACACAACGTCATGTTTTAAACACATTAGTCAAACTAAGGAAAGAGAGAGAAAAATCCCCCTGACTTACGTAACCTTAAAATCAAGGACACACACACACACACACACACACACACACACACACACACATATATATATTTTTAAAGAATATTTTCAATTTTATGATCACTAAAGTGCACTTGCCAAGGTAAAAGAGAACAAAACATATTTTTAAAATATGTTAGCTTGACTCTAAGAGATGATAAAAGATATTAAGACAGAATTAAATCTTTCAAAGAAAAGTATCAGAATGGTGGAATCAGACCAAGGATGACATGAAAAGTTCCAAATAATTAATTAATAAAATACTGTTTCTAAATGGTCCCAGTTTCTCTTGACCTAAATCAAAACTCTAAAGGTTAATAGTTTCCGTTTTTATATTTTCAGTAGGCACAAACCTTAATGTGTGTGTGTGTGTGTGTGTGTGTGTGTGTGTGTGTGTGTGTGTGT
>JANHMN010000011.1:5652688-5735158 GCA_030674055.1 Rhabdomys pumilio
TGTGTGTGTGTGTGTGTGTGTGTGTGTGTGTGTGTGTGTGTGTGTGTGTTTGTGTCTGTTTATATTATACATAGTACATAAGGTAATATATAATATAACATGATACCTAACATATTCAATGTAAAAATATATAAAGCCATAAATGTAACAGCAAGCAACTCATATTGAGCTTGCTCTGTCTTGTAAATTGTAGCGCCCTCATATCTACAGCTGTTTTCATTGCAATACACATGCAGCTTGACTTGGATTCAAAGCAGGCTGACCTGAAATAGTTGCTGGCTGCAGCAAGCACCACGCGATGGCAAGAGAATTCCTGAATGTCCACACACAAGATGACATCTGTCAAAGCATTTTCCTCTCGCAGAGTCTCCAGGCCGTTGTGAAGAATTAAAGAAAGTCTCGTGTCGTCAAATTTTACCTTCTCCCCAGTTAATATTTCCACCAAGTCTCCCCTTTTCTGGGAGGACTTGTCTGTAGTGAGTGCTAAGGGTCCTTCCAAGCTCCTCTCTACGACATCGCTCATGGTGCAGGCGCCTCTTTGTCCTGCCATCAACGTCTAGACTAAAGAAGCTGCCAAGTTTCGGGGAGGTCACACTGCAGAAGCTGAACGGATTTCCTGCACAGGCCCCTCCACTTATCACCAGCTGTCACACATACATAACAGGAAGTCTCACACTTTCTCATCCTGTCACTACAAATGCCACCAACTCCTCCTCTTCTTTCTGTGGATTGTCACAGAGTTAGGAATGTCTTCGAGTGGGTGTGTAGAACAGGGATCTGGGAAAGAAACGGTAGCTTCTTTGTATCTCCCGGGAGTACAATTTAGTCCTCTCCCACCGTACACCCACAGGCAGCAAACCTCCGCTTCCTGCTATTATTACCTGTTTCCTTATACCTGGTTCAACAACCCAAGACTTCAGGGAGGAACTAGGTAGGGGGTCTTCTCTGTTTCCCACTATCTGAGACCCCTTTGAATCCTAATGACCTTTCTTCTGGAGTAGCCCTATAAACTTTCTTCCTGATTTTTAGGGCTTCTCTAACACATACCTTCAATCTTTTCCATCTTCCTTCTGCATACCATTTCCAAGGGCCTAAGAATCACATGCTCAGATTTAATCAATGCTGTGACCCTACTCCTGGTATCAGTCTTCTGTATTAGTTGCTTCGTTCTGATCACATTATCTGACAGGAAAATATTTTAAAAAACAAAAGAGTTATTTTGGTTCAGGATTAATATGGTTCAGGCCCATTATGCCTGGAAGGGAATGGGATAGTGGGTCATTCTCCAACACTAACACCCTGTGGCATATGTTGTCCACATGGTGGTATATCAGGAGAGTACCAGCAACAAGGCTACTGCCTTCAAAAGCCTGCCCCAAATGACCTACTTATACCAATTAGGCTGTACTTCATAAAAGTTCCATAGCCTCTCTAATAACACCAGTCAGCTGAAGAATAAGCATTCAGAACATAGGCTTATGGTATGACATTTCAGGCTCAAACTGAAATGCGTCCAACTATATCCTCTGGTAATGACAATACACAATGACATGAGCCTCTTCACGGCAACTTGTATCCCATATGCTCTCAAATTATAGACATGAGGCCAAAACCTGCTCTGCCTCCTTACCTCCTCCAACACATACACATCAGAATAAAATGCAGTTTTTCATTCGTGTGTCCACAAAACTCCCTTATTGTTTTATCTTTATTTTCCACATGCCTTAAAAACCACTAATGTGGCCAGATGTCAGTTCCTTCTCCTAACGTGTCATTTTCCTAGTAGGCTGCCACATAAGACATTGTATCATACACTCAGTGAGTAACACCAAATGTTACAACAGTTTGTTTATATGTTGTAGCTGTTTAAATACGCTTGACCCAAGGAGCGGCACTATCAGGAGGTGAGGCCTTGTTGGGGGAAGTGTGCCACTATGGGTGCAGGCTTTAAGACTCTCATCCTAGACAAGAAAGAAACAAAGAGAAAAAAAAAAACATATGAAGAAATAGGGGTTAGGTATGGAGCTCAGGGGTGGAACTAAAGGGTGTAGTGGGCCTAGGTTTTCCCAGGTGCTGATTATAGGGTGATGACAGAGACCAGTGTCACTTATTTCATAAATTAACTTGGAAAGATGACATCTTTAGGGGATAATGAGTTAAAAGGCTAGACCAATATTGCTTCTGCCTACAGAAAATTTCACTGATAGCTTATTGTGTGGAGAACTGTGCCTCTTTCAGTCATAACAGCTCAACATTTGTACCCTTAAAGGAATCAAAAGTATTGCTGGGTTATTGTATTTATGTTACATATTTGCAAACTTTTTCAGATTCCTATATTGTGATGGTTAGAATATGTGTGACTGATAGTGAGTGGCACTGTTGGAAGGTCTGGCATTACTGGAGGAAGCATGTCACTGTGGGGGTGGGCTTTGAGACCCTCTTTCTAGCTGCTTCCAAATCAATCTTCTCCTGTTTGCCTTCAGAACAATATATAGAAGTCCTAGCTCCTCTAGCACCAGGCCTGCCTAAATGCTGCAATGTTCCTGCCTTGATGATAGTGGACTGAACCTCTGAAGGTATAAGCCAGCCCCAGTTAAATATTCTCTCTTATAAGAGTTGCTTGATCATGGTGTCTATTCACAACAATGAAATCCTATCTAAGACATAAATCTTAGTGCTTTCACTTAGTTACAATAATTTCTGTAAATATGTTTTAACTAAATGTCTGGATTTAAGAATGTAACTTAAATATCCAAACTAATTTTAAAAATAGTATTTAAAACCAAAACAAACCTGTAGATTTATTGTCAATTAATTGTTTTAAAATTAAAGAAGGTTAAAAAAAATTAATTAAAAAAATAAAATAATAATAATAAAAAGACACTCATCCTAGATGCCTGGAAGTCAGTCTTCTCCTGTCTGCCTTTGGAATGAATGTAGAGCTCTAAGCTCCTTCTGCACCGTGCCTGCCTAGATGCTGCTATGCTCCTGCCTTGTTGATAATGGACTAAATTTCTGAACCTATAAGCCAGCCCCAATTAAATGTTGAATTTCATAAGAGGTGCCTTGGTCATGATGTCTGTTCACAGCAGTAAAACCTTAACTAAGAAAGATGTTGGTACCAAGGAGTGGGATGTTGCTGTGATAGGCCTGACCATGCTACTGTTGGGAAGAATGAGGATTTGGGGACTTTGGATTTGGAAAGCAGTGGAATGCTTTAAGTGGGGCTTAATATGCTATCCTAATAGGAATATTGAAGACTTTGTTGCTCAGAGTGATTTGAACTGTGCAGACCTGGCCTGAATTGTTTCAATGGAGAAGAATTTCAGTATGTGGCTTAGAGACTGTTTTTGTAGCATTTTGTTAAAGAATATGTTTGCTTTTTGCCTTTGTCCAAAGAATCTGACTAAGGCTAAAGTAAAGAGATAATTGTTTTGACAAAGAAAGTATCAAAACAGCCTGACATAAATTCTGTTGTGTGGTTACTAAAGTTCACTGTTATGAAGAACATTTTAATGAAAAGGATCAAGCTAAGAAAGGAAAAATATAAACTATATGGTTAAGGTAATAAAGGGACATCAGGAAGCAAAATGGAGCTGAATCCTATGTTCAAGTAGATAAACAGACTAGGCAAGTGGTAACTTTGAGGCAAGATTCCACTCACTTTAGACTAGGTCCAAACATGGTGGTATACACCTTTAATCCAAGGAGACAGAGGTGAGCTTATCTCTGAGTTCTAGGCCAGCTTGGTATAGAGCTAGTTCCAAGTAGAGAAAGGTTTAAATCCAGGCATGGTGGTACATACCTTTTATCCCAGCATTCAGTGTAGGTTCCTGTTGCTGGAGCGCAGGGACACCCCCCACAATGGCAACATGATGACTGGCCCACTGTGGGTCCCTGTGGCTTGAACACAGAGAGGTCCTCTAGGCAGGAAGTTAGGCATGTTGGCAGGCCCCAATAACACGAGAAAGTCCATGGGTTTTCAAAACTGCTTTATTGGCATGGCAGATGGTAGTTGAATCTGAATGTGCACACACCCCCAAACTCAGGGCAGATCATTAAATAGGGAGGGGGAAAGGAGAGGGTCTGGGAAAAGGAATAGGTAATTGGCTAGCCCTCTGGCCTTTAGGTAACTCATTAATATGGAAAACTCTCTAGGGCTGAGGCCTGTAGTGATGCTCTCTACCTGTGCTTTGGGAGGAGCTGCATTGTCCTAACGTGACTGAATGGTACAGGTTAATGGAGATATTAGACCTCATGTCAGGACCCTGGGTTCTGGGGGCATGGCTGAACACTTGCCGTTGCCTCATTGGGTTTGGGGTTCAAGGCCTATGCCACACCAAAAACCAAGACACCCTACACAGCCCCACAATTCAGGATACAGATATATGCAGATCTCTGAGTTCAAGGTCAATCTACAGAGCAAATTTCAGGACAGCCAAGCTTAGGCAGTGAAAGAGTTGGGAAACAGAAGGCTGGTAATAATATAATAGATAAAGGGTACCATGTTCCAGTCCAAGCAAGCAGCAGAACTTGGCAGCCTTGGCCCTGTGCCTCTGGCTTCTGAATCAAGAATAGATAGGACTACTGGGACAATTGGTGCTGGTTAGCTGGAGCTAAGAAATTAGTGGTGATTAAGAAGAGACCAGCATCACTGAGGTGAAATCTTCTGGAAAATGTTTTCTGAAAGCACAAAGAAATACCCAAGATTGTAACCTTATGCTGCAGCTGGACTTGGTAACGTGTAAGAATCACCCAAGTGGTACTGCTTTTAAAGGTATGAAGTGATCACGGAGAGCAGCTGAGGCTTGGGCACTATGAGAGGCCAGGGAAGGCCATTGGTGAAGGTGCAGCCTCAGTTGCAGTTGACAACCCAGGACTGAAGGGATCACACAAAGAAGTTGAGGCATCATGAAGAGAACCTGAGAGGCTGTTGGTGAAGCCTCATTGCAGCATAAGACTACAGCATATTGGAGATGCCAGTACCATAGGATAATTACCTAGAACAGCAGCAGTTAAGCAGAATCAACCAGAGCCTAAAGTGCTACAGAGTGCAGAGCTATAGATGTGAGCCAAGCCCTTTGAAGGAGCCCAGATTGTATGTTGATCCCATACACTGGAATAAGAAATGGTGAAGTTGAAGCTGACTATAACCCAAGATGTTAGAGAGGTCAAAGCTGTGTGCTGCTAACAGGGAGTGGAATCAGCCCAAGAGAGTGAAATTTGTTGCTGCTAAATTCCAGATCTGCCAACAGCAGTCAGCAAGGATGAAAGGAGTACTTTGACATCAGACATGGAGACGTGGAGTTTGGAGTTTGCCCAGTTGTTTTTCTGTCTTGCTTTGGCCCAGTATCTTTTTACTTTATACAAGATTATAATTAAGAGACTGCATGAATCTCAGAAGAGACTTTGAACTTTGGACTTTAAACATTGTTGAAACTGCTTAAGACTATGGGGACTTTTGAAATTGAATTAAATGTATTTTGCATTATAATATGGCGAGGTAGGGCCCCATAGACTCATGTGTTTGAACAAGCCTGGGAGTGGAATGTGGTAGTTTGACTATGCTTGGCCCAAGGAGTGGCAGTCTTAGGATGTGAGGCCTTGTTGGAGTAGGTGTGGCCCTGTTAGAAGTGTGTCAATATGGGTGTAGGCTTTAAGATACTTGTCATAGCTGTCTAGAAGTCAGTTTTCTGTTTGCCTTTGGAATGAGGTGTAGAACTCTCAGCTCCTCCTGCATCATGCCTGCCTGTATGCTCCCTTGTTTCTGCCTTGCTGATAATGGACTGAACCTCTAAACCTGTAAGCCAAACTTAATTAAATATTGTCCTTTATAAGTTGCCTTGGTCATGGTGTCTGTTCACAGCAGTAAAACCCTAACTAAGACCTATGTCAACCTAAATATATTCTAAAATTCGTCATTAACTAGTAGTCTTTATAGGGTCATTGATAAATTATTTCTCTGCCAGTGAATTGAGCCAATTCAAGTCAGATTAGAATATATAAAGGCAGACTTATTTAATAGCTGCTCTTGGGTGGGTTCACTGGTCCCAAGACCAAGGCTCTTCCAATAAAATACACAAGCCACTAGCAAAAAGCTTGTTGTCTGTTTGTTTTGTTTATTTGCTAGTTTTTGAGACAATTCTTGCTCTCTAGACCCAGCTGTCCTGGAACTCATAAAGATTTACTGGCTTCTGACTTCTCAGTGCTGGTATTACAAGTGTGTGCCACCGTGTGTCTGGTTAGCAAAAACTTTAGTACTGTGTAGATAGTCTAACTATATATTTCTGTGTCTGTTAGCTTTATGATATACATATGAAATAGACTCTTTTCCCATGGAAAGAAAGGAAGTGGGTAGCTGTGATGGTTAATGTTGATCATCAAATTGGCAAGATCAAGAAGCACCTGGATTCACATCCCCAGCACCCACATGGAAGCTGAGTGTGGTGGCATTTATCTGTAGTCCCTCTACTATGTGGCAGAGACAGGAGTGATAAAAACAGGAAATAAAAACTGATCAGGCAGTTTTATGGAAGGAAATTCACTCAACAATGAGTAAGCCTGAACCCTACACAAAAAACTATAAGCAACTAAGGAATGCTGAGAACAGGAGAAATAGTCTTCCCCAGGGTAGAGTACACCAGCTGTCCACTACCAAGATGGTCAGTCGGGAAAAGATATACACAAGTGACACTGTACAGACTAAGCACTTTGTATTTATGTGTTTAGGAACATATTTATATATACATATGCATGTAACAGCAGTTAATGAAAAAAGCAGCTATGGACTTGAAAGTGAGAGAGGAAGGAAGCATGGAAGGGCTTGGAGAAAGAAAAGGGAAGGGAAACGTGATAAAATTGTACTATAATCTCAAAAACAGAAAGAAAAAATTAAAAGCAAAAATAAAATATCTTGCAAAAATGAGGTTTTTTTAAAAAAAAAAAAGAAAGAAAGAAAGAAAGAAACAGAAAGAGGATCTGAAGACAAAATAATTTAGTAGTGAAATAGTGAATTTAAGCCATATTATAATCATTACATTATCCTCTTCCTAGTTATGGTAGCACTAGGCAAGGACAGGCCCTTGCCTCCTATCTTATCTTAAAACTACAAAGATGTTAGACTATTCAGCTCCTGTTGTTAAGCAATTTACTCTGAGATAAAAACCTCCACTTAGAAGGGTCTTAAGAAAAAGGATGCTCTAAAAGAAGGTAAAACATTCCATCCTTCAGGGTAGCTCCTTAAGCTCAAAAGGTAAACAACTCATAAGTTTTAGAAAGTCTATAAAACTGAGCAGATACAGCAGCACCCCCTCCCCAGTTCTACACAGGTAGTAAGGATTGCTGAAATACATTTTCAAATTGGCCATGTTTCCTAGAAGATTCTCAGACCAATCTAGTGGCTTGGAAGACACAAGGACCCATCAAGCTGCCTGGAAAAGATGCTCTCCAGCCTGTTCAGCAAACTGAAGGTGGCTCTAGTGAACTTTGGTAATGTGGCTGTCTTTGAGTCATTACTCCTGTGAGTAACTCCTCACCCATACTCCTGTAAGTAACCCAAAGAAAGCTCATTGGCTCACCAATTAGTAGTATCCTTATTTTGGTCTGTCATTGGTTCTGTATATGAGTGGGTAGACAATTTTTAATGTTTCCCCAGTAATATTGTGTCACAGAAAGCTCCCAAAGAAGAGGAAAGAAATAAATTAGATATGCACCTGTATTTTCTGTTTTCTCACCCAGAAATGAAGGACAAACATGATGCAGAGAGGATGCCAATATAAGGTGAGGATGCATTAGAAATAGAAGACAGCATTTGTGCTCAACAATGCTTGCCCTGAGTTAATAAAACTCATGTCATTTGTTACTCAAATGCAACTCTCAGCAAGCTGCAGTGCTGCATCATATCTGGGTAGTGTCAGAGTCTCAAGTAACTAACAAACTTCAACACCAACTGATTTTTTTTTTCAGAAATAGTGCTTATAAACAGACTATTAGATATTTAATTCTTATTTGGATCCTGAGTTTTAAGAGGAAAAGTAGTAAACACTACTCATGGTCATAGAAGCATTGTTTACAGTTGCCAGATGGTAGAAATAAACAAGTGTTAACCAACAGATGCATAGATAAATAAAATTAGCATATACATAGAATAGAATATTGCTTTACCTTCTCAAAGAACAAAAATTTGCCCTATGTTATGATATAATTAACCTTGAAAACATTATGCTAAGAAAAATAATCCCACCATAAAAAGACAAATATAGTAGAATTCTCTGCATGTGAGGTAACTGAAATAGAACATTCTTAGAAATAAAAAAGTAAAATGGTGGTTGCCAGATGCTGAGAGGAGAGAGCCATAAAAATTCTCATTGAATGTGTACAAAGTGTAAATATTTCAAGATGGAGAGCATTCTGGAGATTAGCTATCCTAAAATGTGAAAGTAATTAACACCACTAAAATATGCACCTCAAAATGCTAATATTTAACATCCTCAACAACAAAATAAAGCAGTTAAAAAAGAGATCTTTCTTTCTAGGTTTAGTATATTAAGAAAATTGATTAGGAGTATTCTAAACCTTTCTTGTCTGTGCCTGTGTCTGGAGCAGCCCTAAGGCTTCAGCTCTGCACACAACACCACAAAACCCAGAGGAGGCTGGACTCCCAGGAGCTATAACACATAGAAACATAGGATAATAGGATCCCAGGATCTCAGGAGTCTGGGCACACCAGGATTTCAGGAGCCCAGAAGCAGCCTGACTCCCAGAAGCTATCACAGCCAGAGGCTCAGGATCACAGAGACAGCTGGACTCTGAGGACTTCTGACACAGCCAAGATAATAAGACAGACAGGCTCCAGTCAGAGATAGTGAATAAAGGTAGCATTAGAAATAACCAGATGGCAAAAGGCAAGTGCAAGAACACAAGCAACAGAAACCAAGGTTACTTGGCATCATCATAACCTAATTCTTCCACCATAGCAAGTCCTGAATACCCGATGACACCAGAAAAGCAAGATTCAGATTTAAAATCACTTCTGATGATGATGATAGAGAACTTTAAGAAGGACATAAATAACTCACTCAAAGAAATACAGGTGTATTAATGTTCATTTTGATTAGAAACCTGTCTGCTCCTGACAGCTTCCTGTCTTGGATTCTAAGAAGAAATTACACATCTTTGGAGCTACTCCAGTTGTGGTGAGACAGCCACTAGGCAAGAATTGACTCTTTTCATCTACAGACAAATTACTGTCCAGAAAAGGACATACTTGCAGAATAGTCGACTGATTATACCTGCCAAGACAGAGTAAGTAGCCCTTGATAATTCTGCATCACTAGGTCTGTCAGATGATCCTGGGCCAGAAGGCTGAAGATCAGATGCTCCAATGTTTTGTATTATAGGGACTGTCCAGGTGTTCAGTGGTCTCTATAAATTGGCTAAGTTTTAGAAGCTATGCTTTGTGCTTCCCATAATTTCAGTTAATTCAGTCATTCTGGATTTCTGAGGTGTTGAAGACTGATAGTCTCATAGCCAATCCTGGCTATTTACTTTCAGAGAAAAGATTTGAGAGGATGGTTTTCAGCTGACATTCATTCTAAAGCCAAGAAAAAAGCCAGGTTCAGAACTAACTCTTTTAGTTAGGAGAGATGACAGAGGTTCTGGTTAGTCAACAAAATGATGAACTGGGTATTAGGTCTATCTTGTACGTTACTGATACATATTGGTATAGTTATGCTCTAATTGTATTTTGAGAGAAAAGTTTCATTTTAACCAGAAGGGTGATATGTAGGAGGAGCTAAGGTGGGAGGAGTAAGAAGAGGAAGAGGAGGAGTAAGGAGAGGAGGAGGAGCTAAGAGAAGGGAGGGGACAAGGAGGCAGATATTGGCATGTCTCCATCAGTCAAAGATAGTTGGTATATCCTGGTTGGGTATTGGGTTACACTTCTGATTGTATGGGCATCTTGTTATTGAGCATTACCAAACTTATAAAGCCTTTGTTTAACTTTTTTTTAAGTTACTAATAAAAAGAAAAAGATGTATTAAAAAAAAATGGATACACTGAAACTAATAGAAGAGGAAGTAAGGAAGAGCCTTGAACACATGGGCACAAGAAAAAAGTTCCTGAACAGGACACAATGGCTTATGCTCTAAGATCAAGAATTGACAAATGGGACCTCATAAAGTTGCAAATCTTCTGTAAGGCAAAGGACACTGTCAATATGACAAAACAGCCACCCACAGATTGGGAAAAAATCTTTACCAATTCTACATCTGATAAAGGGCTAATATCCAAAATTTACAAGGAACTCAAGAAATTAGACTGTAGACAATAAAATAACCCTATTAAAAATGGGGTACAGAGCTCAACAAAGAATTCTCAACTGAGCAATATCGAATGACCATGAAGCTTCTAAAGAAATGTTTAACATCCATAGTCATCAGGGAAATGCAAATCAAAACAACCCTGAGATTCCACCTCACACCAGTCAGAATGTGGAGAAAGAGGAACACTCCTCCATTGTTGGTGGGATTGTAAGCTTGTACATCCACTCTAGAAATCAGTCTGGCAGTTCTTCAGAAAACTGGACATACTATTACCTGTGGATCCAGTGATACCACTCCTGGGCATATACTCAAAAGCTGCCCCAACATATAACAAGGACACATGCTCCACTATGTTTATAGCAACCTTATTTATAATAGCCAGAAGGTGGAAAGAACCCAGATGTCCTTCAACAGAGGAATGGATACAGAAAATGTGGTACATTTACACAATGGAGTACTACTCAGCCCAAAGCTCACAATACCCAAGATACAACTCACATACCACATGAATCTCATGAAGAAGGAAGACCAAAATGTGGGTTCTTCAATCCTTCTTAGAAGGAGTAACAAAATACTCATGGGAGCAAATATGGAGACAAGGCATGGGACAGAAACTGAAGGAGGGGTAGTCTGGAGACTCTCCCACCTGGGTATCCATCCCATGTGCAGTCACCAAAGATAGACACCGATGTGGATGTCAGGAAGTGCATGCTGACAGGAGCCTGATATAGCTGTCTCCTTAGAGGTCTGCCAGAGCCTGACATATACAGAGATGGATGCTCACAGCTAATAATTGAACTGATCATGATCATGGGGTTCCCAATGGAGGAGTGAAAGAGAAGACTGAAGGAGCTGAAAGGCTTTGAGGCACCATGGGGAGAGTGTTGAAGTAATTATTTAAAATGGCTGATAGGCAAGCCCACTATCTAAGCTGCAGCCACTCTGCCTAGCTTAGCCGCCATGTTCTGCTGCCAGAGGCCACATGCGTGATGCAGCTATAAATGGCCAGCCAGAAACACAAGCCCTGTCACCCATGAGATGTCAATGTGGGAGATGGCTCTGCCAATCTTCCATGCTGTCTCCACAAGGCTGGGCACTGTCCAGACCATTCTGCCATCCACACAGGTCCGGTAGGAAAATGAGACTCTAATGCTTAAATATTAATCAAAGACTTTATATGTTTGGTAATGCTCAATAACAATATGCCCATACATTTTGAGTTGTTTTTCAATTAGTTAACCTAAATAAAAGTTGTTATATGCTCTTCATACCTGCATGGCTCTCCATCCTCCTACATCTCTGCCCTCTCTAGCTCCTCCTCTTCCTTTTCCTCTTCCTCTCCCTACTCCTCCTACCTTAGCTCCTCCTACAGGAGAGCAACAATATCAACCAACCAGAGCTCCCAGGGTCTAAACCACCAGCCTGAGAGCACACAGGGAGAGACCCATGGCTCCAGCTATATATGTAGGGAGGATGGCATTGTCGGGCATAGGTGGGAGAGGAAGTCCTTGGTCTAGTGAAGGCTGGATGCCCAAGTGTAGGCGAATTCGAGGGGGGGGAGGTAGGAGTGGGTGGGTGGGTGGGTGGGGGCATACCCTCATAGAAATAAGAAGAGGGAAAATGGATTAAGGGGTTTCTGGGGGTGGGGAATGTGGAAAGGGAATAACATCTGAAATGTAGATAAATAAAGTACCCAATAATTAAAAAAAAAAAAAAAAAAAACAAGTAATGGAACTGGCTATGACAGTCGAACATTTAAGACTCTTTAGCAGCAATTTAACATTACCCATATTACGGAAATTCCATATAATTGTCAAGGACAAGAGACTGTGAATGGGCCCATGTAACTTAAAAACAATATCTTTATAAAACAAAAAGGGAGAAATATACTCTTGTACACTACAAATTTATTTAAATCGTATTCTTTTTTTTTTTATTAAAGTTTTAGGGTTTTTTTTTTAATTTGGATGCAAAGGAACTTTCTGCTGAGGGTCTATGATGCTCTACAACTAGGCATACTTATGCATAAGTGAAAGGGAAGGATCCACTTACTGGCATAAGGCCTGATCCTGATCAGGTATTAAATATGGGAAAGAAGGCATGTTTGTGTTTTTTTCTGCAGGATGCTGAAGGAGCATGGTGACTGCCAGAACAATAGGTGAGACATGCTGATGCCAGGGCAAAGAATGATGCTGACCTGTGAGCTTGCTGAGTGCCCTGACAAAGCTGTATTGGACATAAGTTCCCGACCCACCATTGCTTACCTATACCCATGATGGGACAAGCTGCCTTTCCTCAAGTTTTTAGATTTTGTGAAACAGAGAATCAAAATGAGAAGTTATAATACCTCTTGTATTGTTATTAAATGTGACCAGTTATTCAGACTCAATCACGGACTTGTCTAGAAATCAATCCAATATTGGAAATAACAGTCTTCATTTGGAAGTCTGGTTCTGGACATTTTCAGAGACATTTCTAAAAATTAGCTGCAGTTCTCTATGATGTCATATTAGCAAGAGATAAAGTTGGGGAAGGATCTGAATTTAAAACAGGTGTAAGCACATGTGTTAGGCTCTTTTGTCAAGTTAAAAATACTTTTGTTTCTTCTACAGTATTAAATGTAAGTTGCATTGATTATACACCTTCTAATTGTGTTTGTGTTTTGAAATCCGGCATATCAGTTATGGAGGTCTATCAACCAGCTTTTGTTTTAGTGCCCTGAGTATCACAGAACCTTGGTATTCGAAAAATATCTTGCAAGTACTGGAAGAAATGAGTCAGGCTTTAAGCAGCAGCAAGAGAACAGTGGGCTTTATTATTGCTGGTATAACAGCTTTAATTACATTAATTGCTAGCACCACTGCTTCTGCAATTGCTGTGACACAAGAAGTTAAAGACAGCTACTTTTGTTAATCATTTACCACTATATGTTACTAATGTGTTGAATATACCAGAGGATTTTGATAGGCATGTGGAAGAACAGATTGATGCTCTTTACCCTATTGAAATTACTGGAAGGAGGTTCAGAATTTAACGGTAAGGAGCTATCTTGAGTGTCATGCCAAATACCATTGGATTCGTGTTAGTTCTGCAATTTACAGTGGTAGTCATTATAATTAGTAAGAAGTTTAATGGCATATGCAGTGTATTTGGCATAATTCTAACACCTCTCAGGATGTTTTAATGATATATAGGGAGCTTATGAATTTGAAGAATTCTGCTCTGCTGAGCATTGATTCAGTAGACACTGCAGATAAAATTACCCATGGCCTGAGGTCAGTATTTCTATTTTGGTCAAACTTCAAGAATGTCATATATAACTTGATCATGCTAGCCCTTTTTGTCCTGGGAATACTTTTCTTCCTGCGCATTGTGTTAAAGCTTTTCTTCAACAACATCAACATGTTGACAGCCAAGTACATGGCTTGTACCTGAAAATTGACCCCCAGACAGAGTTATTAAATTAACAGGCTGGCAAGTTAAGGATGGGTAAGATTCTGCACAGAGCCTTACCAACCTAAGACATAAGTGTATTGCTTTTAATAATACATATTCCATGATGAGTAAGGAAGGCATTCCTGTCAGAATGACCTAAGACAGGCTCAATCTTGTTAATGAAATAAAAAAGGAGGAGAGGCAGAGAGCCTTTGGGACTGCTTGGCAAGAATCTGATATGGGCCAAGGACAAGGAAATGGGCTGCTTGGCAGGAATATAATATTGGCCAAGGACAAGGAAGTAGGCTTCATGCAAGAATCTGACATTTAGGCTAGAACAAAGAAGTGATTTCAGGTAGGAATCTAAATCTTAGATTAAAACAAAGAAGTTATCTCAGTCAGGAACCTAAATATTAGGCTAGAACAAAGAAGTAATTTCAGACAGGAATCTAAATTTTAGGCTAGAACAAGGAAGTAGGCTTCAGACATGAAAATGACCTTGGGCTAGGACAGGAAGTAGGCTCAGATATTTCAGTCATTCTGATAAGCCCTTAGGAACAGTGATCACAGGAGTATTCACATAATTGGGTTTAATGCCTTGCTTTTTCTTTAACTATTTGTGTTTATTGTCTTGCTTGTTCCTTGACTATTTGCATCTATTGTATTGCTAGACCCTCAACCTAGAACTGACCTTAATACATGCATGTAATCAAAACCATATAAAAACATAAAGAAGGAAGGGGGATGGGATAGGGAGTTCTAAGGAGGGAAAATGAAGAAAGGGGATGACATCTGTACTGTAAATAAATAAAATATCCAAGAATAAAAAGAAATACACACTGGGGAAAAAAGTATTCCAAAGTTTCAAATATATTAACAACACATGCTATATCATTCAAAATGTCCTTAGATAATAACATAGTGTTAGATTAGAAATTGAAAATTAATGCAAGTTGAATCTTGGAGGATTTAAAATTATCGAAGATGATTTTATGCGTGAGAGTGGTCACAGAGGTTTGATTATACTGCCTAAAATGTAGCTAGTAAGGATATTTGTAAGTAAAGAAAACTTGAATGTAAACTATACTCCATGATATTATTCCTGTTGTGTTTCCAACATGTGATGATTGCCTAATGCCCATGCCCTTCTTGGGAGATACATGTGAAGCACCGTGATATCTGCCACTTGTTTCAAGTAATTCAGCAAACAAAAATATTTTACACAGGTGGAAAAAGTAGCAGTTAAATCGAAACTCATTATACTCTCCTTTAATATTTCCAACGTAAAATGTTTGGAGAGTTGTATAAGGATCACAGGAAATCTCCAGCATGAACCATAACATGTTTTATGTATAATTTGTCCCCCAAAGGCTCAAGATGAACCTGGGTTACATCACAGCCAAGGGAATCTTAGTGTGTAAAGATTAGATCTTTCTGAAAGATTAATATTTTTCTTGAAGGAAATATGGTCTCACTTTTTCAGCATACCCCCACAGAGCAAGTTATTCTATATGAGTTTGGCATTGCCCCTAATCCCCTTCAGATGTGATGCTGACTACTCTTGCTGGTATTCCCCTCACACACAGAGTGATATCACCTGCCTGGAGGCTGGTGAGGGCCAGGTACATGCCAACTTCATCCTCTTGAACCCCGAGAACCATAAACCAATCATTCTTGCTTCTTACTAATTATCCAAAGTCCTTCAGTACTTTGATTAGTAGCATAAAACTGACCCAAATAATGAAGCCTCAAAAACTGCCAACATAGAGTGTTTGGTGTCACCACTACCTGTGCCACAGACACTGCCAGTCTTACCAAAAGGTCCAACTGAGCACAAAAACCCCTAGAAATGGTTGCTCTGGATGTGCCATCAGCAGTAATGCCATGACCCTGCTCAGCTGAGGTTAAGAGCAGGGTACAGGAGAGAGTTGGGAGTTAAGGACTGGGAACTTCCACTCAGTCTCATTTCGAAACAGACAGGTGGCCTTACACCCTTAAAATACTTCAGCCAGGGGAAAGAGATCAAGTCCACTGAATCTCAAGCTACAGATTATCAGCAGCATTCCTCTTGATAAGAGGTGAGAAACAAGGAAAATAATGGACAAATAAGATCTGCTTTTCTATTTCTCCATGTCATCTGTATCCACAGGGCTGTGATCTACTTTACTGAGAGATCCCAGAATTTGAAGTAACTAAAGTATTTCTAGACTCCATATCTTACTGATATAGTAAATACAACACAGTAATTCTAACCTTACGAGATTCCTTAAAACATGTAGAAATGTTAACACATTCCAAATGCAGTCAGTATCTTTTAGACAGGCTCCAGTTTGTCTAACAACAGTCAGTAGCACTGCTCAGCATTGTGCATGTGGGTACATAAGAAGAGGAAATATTATTAAATACTGCTTACTAATCAGTCTAGTTCATCATCACATTGATTTTTTTCCAGGTACTAATTTGGCAAGAGAAGTAGATGTTAGTGAGATTTAAATGTTAAACACTCCATAGACATTTATAAATTGTTCCTTCTATGTAGGGGAGGTGAAGGTATATTTTTCAATTCTAAATGGGATTAGAAAATTTAGCCATCATCTTTATAGAGGATACTTGAGATTTTTGAATGTTTGTATCTGAAGTAAGAATCTTACCTAGTATGGAAGAGAGTTTGAAATCTATTGCCTGGTTTAGGGGTCCAGCAGAGGCCTGGGGCAGCAGAAAAGCAAAACACTATCAGCAAGGGCTTAAACTCTAGACTCACATAAATGTGAATTTAACTACTAATTATTGTGTTAACAGACTGTGGCCTTGATGATTTGCTCAAATTTTTTAGTGTTTGGTGTTTCTCATCAGCATGACTTTCTGTTAAAGAACATTTTTTAAAAGTTAAAAGTAATTTACATGTCAATCGGCCAGTACAAAAATGGTTTTCAGTGTGTCTAGAGGGAATTTCTATCTCTGGTTTTTTTGTTTGCATATGATTTAGAAATTTCATTATTTAACAGTAGTTGCTATTTATTGAGTATTACTATGCCAGGTGCCAAGGACATTCTATAGCAGCTTCTCATCTAATAACCCCCATGAGAGATCATTAGAGAAAATCATTTGTGTGTCTAAATTAGACAATACAACCTTTTTGCCACAGAACCCCTTTTTTCTTTATCTTTGAGATCTTTTCTGGGTTAATGTCATGTACAAGGGAACACTAACAAAGGGGATTTTCAAGTTGGTCTCTTTCCAAAATTTAAACTTAATTGATATTTACAAAATGTCACATTTTGCTGTGCTGTCTGCAGTACAGACACAAGACACAGAAATGAATCGATATTGCCCCAAGCCTTTCACTGGAGGAGGCTTCCAACTTCATAAGAAGCACACATGGACAGAAAAACTCTGCATGTAGAATGTGCAGACAACTATAGCAGGGAATAAAGTCCAAAGTTCTATTGACACTTTCAGGCAAAATCTTTAATGATATGCTTTTAAGACTTTATGCGCACGCCTTTAATCCCAGCACTTGGGAGGCAGAGGCAGGCAGATTTCTGAGTTCGAGGTCAGCCTGGTCTACAGAGTGAGTTCCAGGACAGCCGGGACTACACAGAGAAACACTGTCTCAAAGAAAAAAAAAAACAAAAAAACAAACAAACAAAAAAAAGACTTTATACTGTTCTTCAATTTAGTTCTTTCCAGAACAATAAAAACTCAGAAAGTGGGCACCTGGAGCTGCCACAGTTTGTAGAGTACTACGGGATTGGCCTGCCAGAAAATCCTAATGGAGGGTATTGGGCCACTCCTATAGGGAAGTTGGATCACAGAGGGAAACAGCAATCTCCCTAAGGGCAAATCTAATTTTAATATCCATAGAAACTCTCCCACATGTCAGTACTTATGAGATGTAATAAAGTACAATGAGTCAGAGAAGCAGTTGGGGACAGAATGCCTGTGTTTAAAACTTCTTTTTATCACTTGTTTTTTGTTTTTTGTTTCCCATAAGACTCATTTTCACTTGTTTAGAACAACCTTGGACAAGTCAGCTAAAGTTAAATTCGGTGTCTTGGTTTTCTCTTTTATAAGATAGAGCTAATGATAATCATACCTACTTCATATAGATGACATACTCTTCAATGAAATATCCCCCGATAAACGTGAGGTTAGTTCTTTTCCTGTATAATATACACTTGACAATTTTTAAAGGATAATTACTGTTTGTTTTGTTTGCTTACTTGCTTGATTTTTCAAGACAGGGTTTCACTAGATAGCCCTGGCTATACTGGAACTCACTCTGTAGTCCAGGTTGAACTCAAAATCACAGCAATCTGCCTGCCTCTCCCTCCCAGGATTATGGGACTAAAGGTATGTGCCACTACCATACAACTGAAAGTAGGTATTTTTTTTCTAACAAGAGCAAACTCTTTTTGTTTTAATTGATCACTTTATTCTTTTACATTTCAAATGATATCCCCATTCCCAGGTTACACCTCCACAACTTCCCCATCCCATCCCCCTCTATACCCTCCCCTTTGCCTCTATGAGGGTACTTTTTCACACACCCATTCTTACCTCACCCCTCTAGCATTCCCCTACCCTGGGGCATCAAACCTCCCCAGGACCAAGGGCCTCCACTCTCATTGATGTTAGATAAGGCCATTCTCTGCTACATATGTATCTGGAGCCATGGATCCCTCCATGTATACTCTTTGGTTGGTGGTTTAGTCTCTGGGAGTTGATATTGTTCTTCCTAAGGATAAGTTGATATTGTTCTTCCTATAGGATTATAACCCCCTTTAGCCCTTCTCCTGCCTCTTCCATTGGGGTCCCCAGGCTCAGTCCAATGGTTGACTGTAAGTATCTGTATCTGTATTGGTGAGGTGCTGGCAGATCCTCTCGGGGAATAGCCATACCAGGCTCCTGTCAGCAAGTGCTTCTTGGCAACAGCAATAGTGTCAGGGTTTGGTGTTTGCATATGGGATAAATTCCTAGGTACGGTGGTCTCTGGATGGCTTTTCCTTCAGTCTCTGTTCCATTATTTTGTCCATGTCTGTCCTTTGGACAAGAACATTTCTGGGTTAAAAATCTTGAGATGGGTGAGTGACCTATCCCTAGGCGCCATGCTTACATACTGGTAGTGTTCTCCACAGGTTCTATCTCCCCTTTGTTGCATATTTCAGCTAAAGTCATCCCCATTTAGAGGCTCCCCTAGGAGCCTCTCGCTTTCCTGGCATCTGAGACTTTCTAGTGGCTACCCTCAGTTCCTCATCCCTATTGGTACATATTTTTATTCAATTTCCTGACCCTCTGTACTCCAATCCTGTCCCTTCCAACAACACCTGATCCTGTCCCTGTTTTGCCCTCTCCTCTTCTATCCCTAGCTAGAAGCTAAAAACAGCCCAGATGTCCCTCAACAAAAGAATGAATACAGAAAATATGGATCATTTACGCAATGGAGTACTACTCAGCTATTAAAAACAATGACTTTATGAAATTCGCAGGAAAATGGATGGAACCTGAAAATATCATCCTGAGTGAGGTAACCCAGACACAAAAGAACACATATGGTATATACTCACTGATTAGTGGATGGATATTAGCCCAAAAGCTCAGAATACCCACAACAACCTACAAACCAAATGGAGCTTAAAGAGAAGGAAGATCAAAGTGTGGATGCCTCAACCCTACACAGAAGGGTAAATAAAATAATCACAGGAGGTAGAGGGAGGGAGGAAACCCTGGAAAGCAGGGATTTTTAACAAAAAGAGTTTAACATAAGAGAAAGACAAGATGCTACTTGCTAATTGAAAAGAGAATTCAAAGCCATTGCAGAGACAATATTAAAAGAGGCCGTTAGTGTTCAAGAACAAAAGGAGTAAGCGGAAATAATTAGAACTTAGATCCTTGGAGGAAAGTCCCACAGGCCTGGTATGCAAAGTTCAGGCACAGCTCCCAGCCAGCTCTACCAGCATCTTTATGGATATAAGAGAGCTGGTTTTTAAATTGTAAAACTTCAGATAGAATTGAGCTACTTCTGGGATAGACAATAGATGTTCTATAGAAGAGGGCTATGACAGCATCACTGGGTGATAGTGACAGAACCTTGAAGCCAAACAGAAGGAAATGAGAATTCACAGGGAAAACTAAATCCTCACTTTTTCAGATAACCCGGAAATCTCCCACTGATGCCTTTGAGTAACAGCCCAAATGGCTGGGATGTTTTTCAGTGATAGAATGCTTGTTGAGTATCAGGAAAGCCCTGAGTTCTACTGTGTGCATCACAAAAAAGCAGAGTATAAGAGGAAGGGAGTGGAGAAAAATTATTTATTTTCTTTTTGTGTTTTTCAGGGGTTTTTTGTTGTTTTGTTTTGCTTTGTTTATGATAGGGTTTCTCTGTATAACCACCCTGGCTCTCCTGGAATTCAATCAGTAGACTAGGCTGTCCTTTAACTCACAGAGATCTGCTTGAAGAATGATTTCTTAATAGCCCCAGTCCATGCATCAGGAAGCATAGAAGAGACAAGACAGCAATATATACTGCTCAATAATCTTACATCATTTCTACTAATCTTGTTAGAACAACTATCCTGTTTTCTGCACACTTTTTATAATCTAGTAACAATATGGTGTAGTAAAAATACAAATAATTTATCAGACACACTGGAAACTGTCAACAGCACCAATGTATGGTGGGCTAGCCCTCCCCATCCTTCAGGGCATCTGCTAACTAACAGCACTGTGGGAGTATCTTCAAATTTCATCTAGGAAAGGCTAATATATGTGTGCAGTAGTGTACCATGTGAAAAACATAAAAAACAAAAAGCAAAAACTTACTACCAAACTTGATGACCAGCATTTTCTGTGTACATATCAGTGAACATCTGCAAAGGGGCTCAGGGACCCACCACTGCTATTTCAGCAGTCAGGGCCACAGCTACCACACACACCATGCTTATCATCCTTAAATGTCTCTGCTAATGAACTGCCTGTGGGACAGTACCACATGTGATCTGTTGTCATGCTACCATGCTACCACAGCCACCTCATCCATCCCACAAATCAGAATTAGCTTTTGGCCAATGAACTGCACACATGAGCAGCAGTGTCCTGATGGAAAGCAAATGGCGAGCACCCCAAAGCAGGAAAGCAAAAGGTATATATATTTAAAGGGGCCCTGAACATGAGATTGCAAGTCAGACAGAATGGCTTCTTCTCCCCCACCACTGCCAAGCTGAAGTATAATGGAGTGCTGTGCTGTGTATCCAGCACTATGCTGGGACACATTATACCCAGGTGGAAGGGTTTCCCACATCCCTTCAGAATATCGATTACAGAAAGCCCTGCCCATGTAAGGTTCCATCCATGATTCATTAAAAACAACTGCATCCCACTAGGATGTGGCACTAGGGAATTTGGTCAGAAAATTCTAGCAAAACCCTTCTACACGCAGAAAACTTTGTCTGGAAGGACACCCTGACTTCACTTCTCTGAAATACTGAGACTAGCAGTCTTCCCTAGAACCTACTGAGAGTAGTACAAATGACAGTCTTGGAGGAAAGGGAGAATCATTCCAGTAAGGGGTGAAATCATACTAAGAGCATAGTATTTAAATTTTATATTATCAACTTTTTAGATTTGCCTAACATTTTTCTAAATTCGTTATCACCATTTACAATGTAAATATTGTATATTAGTCAGTAAGCTACTGCTTTTTGACTTATCTCACCAAAAAAGACACTCATGACTTCTCTACACCCACATTTCTGTGCCTATAATTGTCTCTACTACCCCTCGTGTCTTCAACCGATATGCTTTCTTTCTCACTCATAATTTACCTACTTCCTCCTTCTGATTTCTTCTTCATTCATTAAATATCAATACTCGTACATCTAAAGCACTGCCCAGCATGTTAGCTCATATCTTTTAACCCAGAACTTAAGATGCAGAGACAGGTAGCTCTCCCTGAGTTTCAGTCTACCCTAATCTAAAAAGTGACTTTTTAGATTAGGCCAGCCATGGCTCCATAATGAGACCCTATCCAAATAAATAAATAAATAAATAAATAAATAAATAAATAAATAAAGGTATATGCACATACAAAATAAACATCTGCAATCTTTTCCCCAACCAGTATCCTGATGCTGTTGTCTCTGTAAATCATAATTCCTAGTGAAGACAACACTCCCAGAGGACTCACATAAAGCAAAACAAAAGAGTTGAAAAGGAGGGAAAAGTTAAAACTGGACAACATATTGAATGCATAAAACACCTCAAAAAACCACAAAGAATATGAGAAAACAGTGCACCACAACACATGCTCAGCCTTACAACTCCGCAATAACAGAAACCAAAATTGCTGAACTAACTGAAATGGCAGAAGAAGAATGCAGAGCCCTATTGTTAGAAAGGAGCAGTGGCCATATAGAGAATCTAATAGGCAGATGAACAACTTAAGGAAACCAGTTGAAGACCTGGACAAAACAGTTACTGTTGTGTTTTATAAAAAGATATTGAGAGAAGGAATGTTTGGTGCATATGTAGTCAGGTGTGGGGAAGGGGTGTCTCTGAGGGCCCATGCTGAGGCATCCCTTCCCCCTGAGGGACCAGCCACACAACAGTATAGTATAAAATATAGTTTATTCAGGACATGGGGAGGGGACTTGAGGGAGTAGAGACAGAGAAAAGTCAGAGAGGGGTGGGGTGGAGAAGAGGCCAGCGATGAGAACATGAAGAGAGAGGTGGCAGAAAAGTGAGGAGGGGGAGAGAGGGTAAAAAAGCAAGAGCAAGAAAGCAAAAGAGAGAGGAGGGGGCAAGCAGCCCCTTTTATAGTGAGTCAGGCACACCTGGCTGTTGCCAGGTAACTGTGGGGTGGAGCCTAAACTAAATACAAAATTCTCCTGTTTTGGTTTAATTTTTGAAAAGGAAAAATTAGAAAGAGGTGATGGTAAAGCAGGAATAGAATCGTGGTGATCTTTAGCCACTTCCTGCTGACTTTGAGGAGAAGTGTCTCTTGGAAACCTAAGAAAATGGGTATGAGGATGTTGGTCCAGTCTTAGAAGAGTTGACTGTTTACTATCCAGGGCCCAGTAAAAGTATCTGTGTCTGTGAGAGAAGATTGAAGCATCTGTGGGTTATTTCTCTGGAGCTGTCCTGGACTTGACAAGATGCTGAAACACAAAAACATTATAGGTAGAGAATATAGTTAAGTATTTTTGGGAGAAAGAAATTTTTTCTTAGGTGTACATTTGAAAGTACATTTGAAATCTTAGGTCTTGGTGGTTGGGGGATTAGGTGAGTCCTAATTCCAGGGCACAGAAGAGGAATTCCACCCTCTGGAATAGATAGTAAATGGGAACTTTTAGGCTATTGATTAACAGATGTACTTATCTGGATGGAGTCTATTTGGTCCATGAGAAGTAGATTTGAGTGGGTTTCCTGTAGCTTATAAGTTTACATAAGAGATAAATTTGTTATCAACATGAATAATCTTTAAGATGAGCTTAGAGAAGACAAAAACCTTTCACTGAGCAGAAGGAGCAAGAAAGTTTTTTCCTTCTGTCGAGAAGACTGAATATATACAAATTTAACAAAACTAAAATCAATTTTAAGTTTATAATTGGGAGACAAAGAAAACTCAAGACCTTGACCTTGTGAAAACAGTTGATCATATAGTTCAGAATGGGCTATACCTTAAGTCTATAGTTAGAAGACAACCACATGATATCGTATAATGTAGACTCAGCACAAGAAACACTTTACATTTATCTTAAAGGCAATCAAAGGAAACTAACATTTGAGCATGTGATTATATACTTGGATTATATAGTTAAACATGAGAAATACTTAAAATTTAGTTTAAAAACAATCAAAGAAAACTTAAAATTTGAATTTGTGACTATATAGTTGGACCGTATAGTGGAATGTTTTGCTAGGGTTAGACAAATTTATACAAACATAAATAATGTTAGGATAACAGCATAGCAAGAAAAGGAAATATGAAGCATTTAGTCACTGGAAACTGAGTGTAGGTAAGGAAGTAACAGGTTACGACTGTGAAAGCTCACATCTGAACTTGTGTATTGTTTATCATGAAGTCTTAAGATATCTGGCAGTCTTAGCTAGTTAATGATTTATTAATGAGCAAATATAGTGGTTGATTACCTTAGGGTAAGGAGCTAGGTCTGTTTTCTAGCTGTCAGGCTAGTTACCTTAGCTATCAATGTAATCAGAAGTCTGGGAAGAGTAAATTATAATCTAAGAGTCATGTATTAATTAAAATGACAGAAGTCCAACTATGGCCCACTACCTAAACAGTTCCTAAGTCCCTCTGGTCTCCATGTGTGACCTGCGCAATCGTCTCACCAGCAAGAACGCACGCAGGCACCAGGATCCTTCTGCAGCACCTGTTTATTACCATGTGTGGAGGAAGAGAGAGAGGCCTAAGATGGCTCTGCTTTATATACACCCTAGGGTGGGGTGGACATAGCTGATTGGCTGCTTGCTCAAAACCCCCGTATGGTACCCTGGGTTGGGCAGTGATTTGGCGGTCCTTCGCCACTGCACATGCGCAATTTTACTTGTTTACCCACGAGTGTCAGGTGCGAGCGCCATGTTCCAATGGCAGATGTTGTCACCGTTTACCGTGGCTCTCCACATCTCTCCCTTTTAGCTTTATTAAATGAGACCATAAGGTCGTCTGGCAAGGCTCTAAGTCATCTCTCTTGTAGAGGAAGGTAGAGGTCTAGTCCCTTGTGCAGAATGTTGGGATATTGTAAAGAATTTCCACCCTGGTCATTGAGTCCACAAGTGTATTTTTATCTACCCATCCCATTGCCTTTGACAAGGAGAGGATTTGGCAACTCGACCTCTATGCAACCAGACATGCCTTCGAGGAATCTATCCCTGAGGAACATCCCCTGTATATCACAGTATACACTCTACCCAGAGATGTGCAGAGAGCGGGGCTTTTGCCTCACCGACCCAGTGCAATGGGATAGAACCCGTGGGGTGCATTGGCTGAGGGCTCAAGCGCTAGCTACTTTTGTAGCATAGACAGCCAGACTCTAGGGGAGGAACCTTGTTCTAAAGCAGCAAATGCTTGGGCAATCACCGCCTTGTCACACTTTTGTTGGGTTTTGAGTTTGCAGACCAACCATAATATGAACACTAATCCACAGCATAGGGCTATACCAAACAGGCCTACTCCCACCCATTCTTAAAGGAAGGAAAAGGGCAAAGATCTCTCTATGTTTCCTTGAACTCTAGGGTCCAATTCTGCAGCAAAAACCTAGAAAGGGATGATCCTCCATCTCAGCTCCGCATGTCCCACCGTAAGCAGTGTCAGCCAGAATATCACCGTCAGCAGGAGGGTCTTCATGTCTCTGGGCAGGATCAAGCTGAGATTCCAAGATTCTTCATCTTAGGCATTCCGGTAGCCAGAATGGATTATCTTCTTCCTGTGGAAAAACACAAACAGCTCCCCTGGATCTTATTAAAATAGGATCCGGGCCTTTCCATTGTCCAGTCAAAACATCCTTCCATTTGACCATCTCTTTTGGCCTATCAGGCTCTAAACAATGATGGTCAGCTGCCGTGTGGCCTTGGCTGTCCAGATTTTAAAAATTAAGGGTGAAAAGTACTATAGAAACAGTGACTCGTGGCACTGAGGGTAGAGATTCCTCGACTCCCCCTTTTTGCTTTATTAAATAGGACTTAAGAGTGCGATGAGCCCGTTCTATATTGCCTTGTCCTTGAGGATTGTATGGTAGACCTGTTAGATGGGTCACCTCCATTTGGTGGCAGAATTGTCTAAACTTCTGAGAAGTGTAAGCTGGTCCATTGTCAGTTTTAAGAATTTTAGGCTTTCCCCAGGCACTCCATGCCTCGAGGCAATGCTGAATAACATGGGCCGCCTTTTCTCTGGTCAATGGGGAAGCAAATATAATTCCAGAACAAGTATCAATGGAAACATGTAAATATTGCAATTTGCCAAAGGATGGGATGTGAGTAACATCCATTTGCCAAATCTGTAGTGGCCGAATTCCTCGTGGATTAATTCCTACATGCGGCGCTGGTAAGAATTGACAACAATTTTGACATTGAGTCACTATATCTCTAGCCTCTTTTCTGGTTATGTTAAATCTCCGACATAAAGTCTCAGCAGTTACATGAAATCTTTTATGGAAATCTTTGGCCAAGGTCAACTTTAGAGATAGGACGACAGCTATTAACTTTGTGCCTCGGTCTGCCAGGTCATTTCCACGGGACATTGGTCCCTGTAGACCTGAGTGAGCCCAGATATGTGTAATAAAAACAGGAGATCTCCTATTGACTAGGGTAAATTGAATCTTTTGAAAAACTTTTGTAAGTCTACTAGAGGGCTTAATTAATCCAGCAACTTCCAGAACCCTAACTGCATTTACTACATAAAAGGAATCTGAAACAATATTTAAAGGACCTGGGAAGGTTTCAAGAACCTCTAATACTATCAAGCATTCCACAACTTGAAGTGAGGTTTCATGGTATTGTCTGGCTGTGACTTTATTATGAACTACATAGGCACCCACACCTGTTTTTGACCCATCTGTGTAAACAACCACTCCATCTGGGAGCGGCTTCTGAGATATAATGTGCGGAAACACAATAGCTTGAGTTAAGGCAAATTGTAAAATAGGATGTTTAGGATAGTGATTATCTATTTGACCATTAAAGGAAGTGACCAACACCGCCCAAACATCAGAGGTAGCAGTTAATGTTTGAACCTGATGTGCAGTATATGGCACTATTAAAACCTTAGGATCCCTTCCAAAATGGGTAATGGCTGCTTTTAGCCCACAAAGGGCAAGCTGAGCGACTGCATCTGGATACCATTCAATAATCTTTGCAGGGGATACATTAAAAATCCTGCCTGTCGCTTCTGTCATCCTAGCAACAAAGTCTAAGAATGGCTCTTGGGGGCCTTGCAAGATTTTGGTTAGATATCCCCCAGCCTCACCTTTCTTTGAAAGGGCTTTCCACGCCTTAATAGTGGCAGGGGAGATTTGACCATATGCTTCCCAATCATAGTTTATTTGGTCGTTAACAAACTGTCCCTGCCCTGTTAACAATTCAAACGTCCACTGTCTTTGATTGCCTTCAGCATTAGCGTTGGCCTTTGCCTGTATTTGAGAAGCATCGTGCCACAAGGCTTTCCATTCCATGTACTGTCCCATATTAGGGAGAGCAGCTTTTACTGTATTTTGCCAATCATTCGGAGTCATCGCCATAGCGGCAAGTCTCTCAAGCTGCATGACTGTAAAATTAGCATCAACTCCATATTTGTTAACTGATTCATCAAGCTCCTTAATAGGGGTATATTCTATCGGCACGTGGACGCGGCCTCCCTCCACAGCCTCAAACACCGGAAAAGCTTGTAACATCCTTCTTTTGTCTTCCTTTGAAAGGAAGGAGTCTGAGCAGCGCTTGTCCGCATAAGGCGGAGGAGTGCTGGGGACAAAAAGTTGGGAGTGCACGACAGGCCAAGAGGCCATGCGATTCCTATCTCCTGCCTTTTCCCCGCCCTCCATCTTGTAGCTGCGGCCGCCTATCTGGATGGTACCTTTCCTCCTCATAGGGACCCAGTTCCTCGGAATCGGAGCTACCAAGCCCTGAGGCCTCCAGCTCCTTTACCAGATAAAGAGTTTTCTTTCTCAGGGCCCTCCCTTCCTTCTTAAGTCTCTCTCCCAGGGTGTTCTTCCCCTCCTCTATCACTTCCACGGACTGAACGTCTTTGGAAGGGCCTGTTTTCTTGTGCACGCCTTTCCTATTCTCTTTATGAGTGGCTAGCCTCTTATCCAGCCCTGTTTCTGACTCGCCGTCTTGTAACTCCTCTAACACTCCCTGACCTGCCACGATATTTGAGTGGCTTTTCTCATCCTGTAAAATCAAAAGGAAGAGAGCAAACACTGCTAGCACAATAGCAAAAGCTTCTGGAGCTTCTACTGATTGGGGAGAAAAATGGAATAAATCAAGACCAAACATGCCTCTCAGAGCTTATCTTTGTGCTGCAGTTCTGAATCCTCTCCGAGAGTGGAGGCTCTCCTCGGTGCCAGCGATGGTGGGTTCCCGGGTTTCGGCACCAGCTGTGACCCGCGCAATCGTCTTGCCAGCAAGAACGCACGCGGGCACCAGGATCCTTCTGCAGCACCTGTTTATTACCATGTGTGGAGGAAGAGAGAGAGGCCTAAGATGGCTCTGCTTTATATACACCCTAGGGTGGGGTGGACATAGCTGATTGGCTGCTTGCTCAAAACCCCCGTATGGTACCCCGGGTTGGGCTGTGATTTGGCGGTCCTTCGCCACTGCACATGCACAATTTTACTTGTTTACCCACGAGTGTCAGGTGCGAGCGCCATGTTCCAATGGCGGATGTTGTCACTGTTTACCACAACTCTCCACATCCATGACAACTTAGGTGGAGTCAGTCTGGCTGTCAAGCTTTTACTCTGTGGAATAGATATGTGTGAAATGAGAAATGACCCACCTTGACTTAGGCAAAGGAGACATTTAACTCTCAGAGTATCCTGTTTTGCCCACAGTGTAGACCAAGCCCTGGTAGTGGCAAGGCAATGGTGGTGTTCTCAATGGTTACCATACCAAAATCCAGGTAGACTCTTGTCACTGTGTCCATATCTTTTCAGAGACCTTGGGGAGGGTTAGCTATGAGGCTATGGGAGTCTTTGTCTGTCATAAGCTCTAATATTAATATATTTAGCAGATTTCTGACAAGATTGAGAACAGTATCTATTAAGCATAATAGATACTGAGTTAGACAAGAGAGCACACTATAACTTAATAGTAGTAATAAAAAAAACAAAGCATACACACACACACACACGCATACACACACACACACACACACACACACACACACACACACACGACAGTAATCCTCAACTTTTATATTGTTTAAAAACCATTATTTTACCACGGCAGAATAGAAAGAAAACCTTATCTTAATTGTTAAGTGACTTTGACAGGTTGCATTAGCAGAGAAAACCACATAAAGAGACATACAGAGACAAATGGCAGAGTTCTGTCTAGTGTACACACTTGACTTAGAGTTGATGTGGACCAGAATGGAAAGAAATCAGAAAGCTGACAGTGGTGGTATGAGCTGTGAGCAGGGACAGAGTGAATGTGTCCAGATGAGTTCAGGTGGGCAAGAGTGCAGGCCCATTTCCTAGCCTGTATCAGGCAGCAGGGCAGCTGACAGTGGCCTGGAGATCTGTCTTCGGGAGTGTGCTGGGGGTGTGGGAGCACCAAGCAGCCTGTCTCTAGGCTGTGGACTATGGGCAAGCAGTGCTGATCTCCCGGAAAGAGCTGAGAATATTCCCTTTCCGACCTGTTCACCCCTCCTTAGGGAAGTGGGGTACTAAAGGAAGGGGGAGCAGGAGATGGGCACATGCACATGTGTGGCTGAGACACCCAGGTCAGGGCTGGAGACACGTGCCCACAGACCTGGGGAGCCACAATAGGCCAGACAATGAGGAGCACCCAAGGGACTGACTGGCACGAGGCTGCTTGATTCATTCTCTCCCCTCCCTCGCCTGCTGTGGACCATGGACAAAGCAGGCTCCATAGGGCACAGTATGTTCTTCCCCCCACCCACCAACCCGCACCCCCGGCGCCACAGTGCCAATATCAAGGTAGGGCAGCACACACACATGACGCCAATGCAAGAGCAGGTGATACCTGCTTTTTCTGAGGTGAGGTGGGAGCAGAGCAAGTGGCTACAATTGGCGGGGCAAGAGAATGAAGGGGGAAGGAGAAAGCCTACTGATCGTTAGTGAGAGAATTGTTTTAAAAGTGCCAGTTACATTAGTTGTTGAATTTTGTTCTTGGGACACCGGTAGGAACATTTTTAATAACTTCCACACTCAACTAGTCTATTGCTGCCTTGTTCCTACTGACGGGGTGTTTCCAGGTCGAATTCACAGTACCCAGCAAGCAATATCATGGCTACGTAACTGGCACTTGCTCTGCTCCCACCTTACCTCAGAAAAAGCAGACCTCTACTATTTACATTGCTCTCAGCATTATCATCCAAGTTCTCACAGAACAGCTTACCAAGCATTTAACAGTAATGGATTTTCCAAGCCAAAGTTCCAAACCCTTCTACAATTCGCCCTCAAACAATATGATCAAATCTGCCACAGCATACCCCACTCCTGATACCAATTTCTGTATTAATTTGATTTTCTATTGCTATGATAAAACCATGACCAAAACAAAGTTTTAGAGGAAGAGGTTTCTTTAAGTTTATAGCTTATAGGACATCATGAAAAGAAAACAGGGAAGCAACTGAAACAAGAACCTAGCATCAGGAACTTAAGCAGAAGCCATGGAGGAATACTGCTTACTAGCTTGTGCTTCTCTTACACAAGGCAGGACCATTTGGCCCAGTGCAGTACAGTCCACAGTGGCCTGGACCTCCAACATAAAGCATTAATAAAAAAAAAAAAATGCCACCAAAAACTTGCCTATAGGCTTATCTGAGGAAATTAACCTCTTCCTCCCTCAGGTAGTTTTGGTCAATGTGTTATCACAGCAATAAATGAGCAAACTAATACATCACAGGCACAAATCAAGACTTAAGAAATACAAGAAAGGAAGGGAGGGAGGGAAAGAGGGAGGGAGAGAGGGAAGGAAAGAAGAAAGAAAGAAAGAAAGAAAGAAAGAAAGAAAGAAAGAAAGGTCCTTGCATCTTACCAGACTACATTGGAATGCAATTAAACATCTACATCAAGAGGAAGTCCAGGAACCACATAAGTACTTAAATACTGAACAATGTGTTTGCTTTTAAATGAAAAACGAACCTTTCAGAAAAGCAGGTAGAACCACCCACAGTAAACTGGACCTATTCATATTACTCATTAATCAAAGAAATGTCCCAGACTTGCTGTGGTTGTTTGGATAGGTATGGCCCCCATAGACTCATGTGTCTCAATGTTTGACCCATAACAAGTGGCATCACTAGGAGGAGTAGCCTTGTTGGAGTGGGTGTGGCACTGTTAGAGGAAATACATTTAAGTAATCTTCCCACTGCCTGTGGATCAAGATGCAGAACTCTCAGCTCTGTCTCCAGCACCAGATCTGTTTGCATGCCATGCTTCCTGCAAAATCAATAAAGGATTAAACCTCTGAAAAGTAAGCCAGCCTCCTAACAAATATTTTTTTTATGAGAGTTGCTGTGGTCATGATGTTTCTTCACAGCAATAAAAATTCTCACTACAGTGGCCTACAGGCCAATATGATGGAGACATTTCTCAGTTAAGGTTCCAACCACCCAGATGACCATAGCTTATTTCAAGTTAACAAAAACTAACCAATACATTATAAATAATGACTAAGTTGGTTTAATACCAGGAATGCAAGGCTTGATCAACATACACAAATTAATATATATAATACAATACATGAATAATCCTAAGGACTACATAATCATTTCAATAGACACACAGAAAAGACATTTTATAAAGTTCAATAAGGCTTCATGATAAAAGTCCTAAAATTAGGAATAAATGGAACATACTTCAAAATAATGATGATTAGATATGACAAATCTATAATCAAGATTAAGTGTTGGAGGTGTGGGCAGACAGAGATTTCCTTTAAAACTTTGGATGAAATAAGGCTTCTAAGGCTGACTATACATAATCAATAAAGTATTTGAAGTCTTAGTTAAAAGAGTAATATAGGAGAAAAACTTAAAGATAAATTTAAAAGGAAGCTATCAAATTATTCCTGCTCAAAACCATCATGATGCTATACTTAAAAGATTCAAATGAAAAAGTTTATAGATCTGATAAATACTTTCAGAAAAGTTGCATGATTTAAAATCAACATATAAAATTTTGTAACTTTCATATATATCAAAAATGAATTTTCTGAGAAAAATAGAAAAAATAAGTTAATCACAATTACTCAAAAAAGTACTTCTAAATGAACCTAATATATTAGCAAACTTACTTTATCTTCATGTTTCTTCTGTTCTTCAGGGGTTATTGAGCATCATGTAAATATGCTCTCAGAAACATTCAGGTGGGCTAACAGCAGATCTCTCTAGGCAAGTAACTAAGGGAAGCAGGCTTTAGAATTATGAAGTCAAAAGCAATCCTGATCTAATTTTCTATATCTATAATTTCATTAGAAGAGAAAAAACTTCTACTTAAAGGCAATTTAAACTTTCTTACATATGTGATTTCACTTGAAGAGGAAAATCTATCACAAAGTAGTTTTATAATAACAATACAAAAAGCAAATCAAGTGTACATTAAGTTTTGGCAAGAATTGCAAGCTAGGATGATTTTAATGTTTTAAATGCCTTTAAAAACTTGAAAATAATCTTCAATGTTCATAAAACAGTAATGTTGAAATACCAAAAAAAAAAAAAAAAAAAAAAAGTAAAAGAAATTTACAATGAAAACATTAAAGCACCGAAGAAAGAAATCAAGGAAAACACAACACCTGACCTCAAACTACTATCAAATCATAGTGACAAAGACTACATGGTACTTGGTATGAAAACAAATCTGTGGACCAATGCAACAAAATAAAGGATCCAGAAATAAACCCACATAGCTATGGAGATATAGCAATTTGACAAAGATATCAAAATATACACTGAAGAAAAAAAAGAAAGCTTATTCAACAAAAGATGCTGAGATAACTGTACACTCACCAACAGAACAATGATATTTAATATATATCTTAGTACTTGCACATCTCAATTCAAGTCCATAAGACCTCAATTTCAAACCTGAACTGTTGAAGCCTCCAGAAAAAAATAGAAGGGAGCACTTTAAAATATAATCACAGGCAAGAACTTTCTAAACAGAATGCTAGTAACACAGAAAATAGCCTCGAGAATTGCCAGTTGAGATTACATTATTTAAAAGCTCAGTATGAGAGCAGCAGCCTGGCAGATACCTACACAAACACTGTAGCCTAGATGCTTCCCAAGAGGTCCACAGTGACAAGAACACAGGTAATTATTTCACTCAAACACCCATGCCAGTGAGGATACCCACACAGCCCAGCTGACACAGGATCTACCCCTGCCCCACAACTCTACCTTCCGTACCATTCTCCACCAGGCTAGATCAGCAGTATGGCAGATACCTGCCCAAACACTGAAGCCTATCTTCCCAAGAAGTCTATAGTTATCAAGAGCACAGAGTTCCACCTTCCTTCTGGCCCACTTTTCCACCCAGGCCAGACAAGTGGCCTGATATTGCCCAAATTCTACAGACCTTGAACCACAGTAACGAAGGGCACAAGAGGGCCACAGTATCCAGGAGCACAGGAGGCCTGCTATAACAAAAGACACAGGAGGTCTACCCTAACAAGAGACAACACTGTCAGCCTCTAAAGAAATCAGCCCTAATTAAGGTCACAGAGCTCTACCTGCCTCCAAGGAGACCCCCAGACCAATTAACACTACAGAGAACCAGCTGGGGAGCAGCTACTGGTGCCTCTGTCCTGGTTTTACAAGAACTCTGAAAAATTGGCTTTTGAAACCAAAGAGGGGGAACTGTACCCCCAGAAGAAGTCTCCCAGAAATACTCTCCATCATGTCTTGTTCATTTTTAATTTTCTAAATTGAAAAGCTCATGACAAAGCTGCTGATGATTGCCTTTGGCATCGCTAAGACCAATAAAAACTATTCCACAGTTATGTGGAAGGACCCTCTTACTTTAAATGGAATGGCCCGGACCCAGTTCTCATATGGGGCTGAGGAGTGATATGCCTGTTTGATGCCAAAGAAGGCACAGCTAAATGGCTGCCAAAAAGAATAATGAAATAAATAGATACCCCCACAAAGTCGGGCCCAATTATAAATAAGATGAATAACAATTGACATCCAGGGAAGAAAAATCTCCCTGAAAATTCCCTTCTTTTTCCTTTCCAGATAAAAAAAGAATCACCCATGGTGTTTGCTGTTGGAAATTCTAATCCTGATGCTGGCTTCTGAACTTACACTACTCAGACCTTTGATGGGCCATTGACAAGGACATCAAACAGCTAGAGATTGACATCACTAATCTGAAGAAATTGTTTGTTTCACTGTCTGAAGTGATCTCCAAAAATTACAAAGGACTTTATTGGACTTGATTTACTCTTTTACAATAGAAAAGACTGTATACAGCTCTAGACTGTGTACAGCCCTTAAAGAAGAATATTGCTTTTGCATAGACAAGACAGGAATGGTTAAAGAGAGCATGAAAAAGGTCAGAGAAGGCCTTGAGAAAAGACAAAGAGATAAAGAGAAAGATGAGAACTGGTACAAGAATTGGTTTTCAACCCCTTCATGATTGTCAACCCTACTTCCTTCCATTTTGGGATAGATAATTGGGTTACTTTTGCTTATTTCTTTTGGTCCCTGGGCCTTAAATAAGCTGACTAACTTTGTGAAACAACAGTAGATAATTTTGACAGCAAAACCTATTCAGATACATTATCATAAGTTAGCTATGGAAGACCATGAGACTCAAGACAAGGTTGTTACTCTATTCATGGTGTTCCCAAAACCCATCTCCACCCAACCTAAAAGAGGGGACTTTTGCTCCTAGACCAAACAGAGAGAGGCCACCCAGAACCCCCTCTGACTGGTGATTTAAATTATTGCTTAGGCTGCGAGGCTAATCACTGCAAGGGAATATAAATAAAAATTTAAAATATCCTTCTGGGTTCCCTGAGGGACAAACCTGACTGCATAGGGGTTAATGTCAACAGTATCCCCTCTCCAGGAAAAAGACATCGGGATGGGTATGGCCCTCATGCCTCACTGGACAACAACAGGAGGACCAGAGCCATTACAAGGTCCCCTTTAATTACTGGAGGTCAAGCCTCTATCCCTGCCTTTGCAAGATTGGAATCACCACAGTCCTTCTATACTTGGAGAAGGGAAGAGATGTCAGGGGCAGCCTTGCTTATACACTGAAGGTCTAAAATCAGCCATGGGCCTAAGTCAGCCTGCTAACACAAAGCCTTGGTCTCTGTGGAACACTGAAACCGATAGCAATAAGATATTGTAAACAGGAAGCTTTGGTGGAAATTTACCAGCCTGGATAAGAACTAATAGCCATACACCTTGTAGATAGTTAACCTTGGTGGATAGTACCAGCTTAGATAAGAAACAAGTGATTCATAGACAGAGTCATAGTGACATGTTCCCTGAACCTTCACCCAGCCGATACTCTGTTCTGGAAAATATCTGTATTCCCCCTGAACACCTACGCTCCTGTGTCATCCCCTTCCCCACATCCTGCCTTTTTGTGTTTATAAGCCCTGTGTGAAAAAGTAAAAATCACAGTTTGAAAAAAAAAAAAAAAAAAAAAAAAAAAAAAAACACCCAGGCTAACAGACTGGATATGTAATCAGGATCTAGCATTTTGCTGCAAACAAGAAACACAAGTCAGTGACAAAGGCAGACACTACCTCAGAGTACACGGATAGAAAAAAAGCTTTCCAAGCAAACAAGCAGGAGTTGCCATTCTAATATCCAATATCCAATAAAATAGACTTGCAACAAAAATTTATCAAATAAGATGGGAAAGGATACTTCATATTCATCAAAGTAAAAATCTACCAAGAGGAAGTTTCAACATCTATGCCCAAACCCAAAGGCACCCACATTCATAAAGAAAATGTTACTAAAGCTCAAAACACAGACCAAACCTCTTACTATAATAGTGGGAGGCTTCAACACCCCATTATGGCCAAAAGACAGGTCACTGAACCAGAAAATAAACAGAGACACAATGAAACTAACAGAAGTTATGAATCAAATGGATTTAACAGATATCTACAGAACATTTTACCCAAAAACAAGAGAATATACCTTCTTTTCAGCACTTCATGAACCTTCTCCAAAACTGACCACATAATTGAACGTAAAACAAGTCTCAACAGATACAAGAAGATTGGAATAACCCCATGCATTCTATCAGATCACCACAGACTTCAATAACAACAAAAACAACAGAAAGCCCACATACTCAGGGAAACAAACAACTTTCTGCTCAATGATAACTTGGGAAAAAAAAAAAAAGAAATCAAAGACTTTTAAAATTCAATGATGTGACTCTCTGTAGGGGAAGAAACTGATACTGAAATCTGGTTCCCTAATTGTTTCTTGATTATGTCAATAAAGATGGCAGAAGCTAATCATTTGGACTAAAGAGGTGGTATTTCCGGGTCCCAGAAGGAAAAGAAAGACTTTGCAGGGAGGTGCATGAAACATGCAAGATCTGAGGGCTACTACAACAGGTGGTAGCCTCCACTGACCAAATTCTAATATAAGATAGCCGATGGGGTTAGAACAGTAGATTTTTCACTCAGCAGTTGTGTTATCTGGCTGGTGTTAGAACTGCCTGGTGTTTTCCATCCGTGGTGACTCAGGTGGGCAGAAGAAATGGCACAGCTAGCCACGGGGTGGTTGGCCAGCAGAGTGGCTTGGCAAAGCTATCGGTGGGGGCTGGATAAGAAAGCTATTGCTGGCATCAGACAAGGAGACAGCATGTTTTTAAAATTACACACAACAGATGACCCCCAATGTGGTAGGCAAGAACCCACTATTGATTTGGGATTCTTGGATGGATGGATCATACCAGGTGATACAAGTCTAGGATTGGGAGATTGGTTTCTCAGCAAGCAAAGCAGAGTCATGTGGCTCCAGCACTCAAGAATCTTAAACAAAGAAGCACAGGGGCAGGCTCAGCTCACAGGCTCTGAGTTCCCCTACTGTGAAATGAGACAAGATATCTGCTCTAAGGGAAGGAGCCAGACAATAAAAGCTGACTGCTTCCTTCAAGCAGGTAATCATAGAGTAGAATTCTAAATTTGGTTTAATTGTTTTTAAAGATAGAAGAAAATACAGATTTTACCCCAGCCTTGTGGGAAATTCTTCCTGAGGTCCGGAACTAGTGTAAAAAGTTTGGGCCACAGAGGAGCTGGAAGACCCTGCTGTGCAAGGACAGGCTGATCTGGGGGTAGGCAGACAGGAAGGGCTGCTGCCTCCAACAAAAGATAAAGGGAGATTGTATGAAAAATAAATAAATAAATAAATAAATAAATAAATAAATAAATAAATAAATGCTTTAGGAAAATCTTGAAGAGGTCTTGCAGGATAACTGATTTTCTTTAAATGTGGGCTCCGTGGGAATTTTGGATTACATTTCCTGGCAAAACAGAAGAAGCCTGTGAATAGGTTTATACAGTAAGCAAAAGGTTTTTAAGGATAGAACGGAGATTGTATGAAAATAAAATGCTCTAGGAAAGTTTTGAAAAAGTATTGCAGGATAACTCAATTTCTTCAGATGTGTGATCCACAGGAATTCTGGGTTAAATACTCTGGCATGACAGATTAGAAAAAGCCTAAGAATAGGCTCATACTGTATTTGTTTAGTTTACTTCATTTGTTTTTGAATTGTTTTAATTATCAAAATGGATGTGATTTTGAGTTTTGTGGTTATTTTATTATTCCTCTGAGAGAGATGTCAAACTAAAAGGTATTTTTCTGGTTACTAGCTAAAGGACATGCTAATTTGGGAAAAAGGTTTTATATTTCTGTTTACAGAAAAGATGAATAGGCTCTGGACCCCTTCCAAAGTTATATGAATTAGATATGACAGAGGGAGACTCCTGAAGAACTAGAAAAATTCAAGCGAATCAAACAAGACAGGTAAAGATTCTTTGTGCCATCCCAACATGGCATAAATGAAGACTTGTGATTGGTTATTATTAAAATTGACTCATAAAAAAACATAGCTATCTTTCACATGCTAAAACAAGGAGCAGAATTTCATTCTTAACTAGTTTGTGCACCCTACATAGACTAACACAATCCATGTAGATATCTTGATGGTACTTAAATTCTATTTTAAGATTTGTATATTGCAGAGTATACAGCTTTGGTAAGATTCATCCTCAGGCATGCTAAGATGACCTGCTTAGACTCCCAGTGTCATGGATTCCAGGTCATCTTGCCTCATTCAACCTTACAGAAGGGTCCAGTCAGAACTTCAGGCATCAGAGACCCAATAATAATTGTTGGTTTGGCTTTCTTAAGGCCTAATCAAATCTCCTATTTTGCTACCCTTACCTTCCCTTTTAAAGATATTCATTACCTCTGTTCAGCAGGAAGAAGCCATGGAGAGTTGTCACCCCAATTCTCTGGGTTTAGCAGTCTGGAAATGGTTATTCTAAAAGTTGTCATTCTAAGGAATTTGGGAATGGTCATAATTTTGAACAGAAAGGAAATAGGTAGAATTGATTGTATAGTCATGATCTTAATTGGTAGAAATCTTTATAATTGATACAATATTAAAACTATATTTTCTTACATTGAAACATTTAATTGGTATGAATTTCTTATATTGATACAAATTTGGGATTAATATCATTACCCTTAGACAGGCATTGTGCCTATGCATCTCATCTAAAATATGAGGTTTAGACCCAGTCCTTCTAACTGCTATTACAAACTGGCTTTAGTTGATTGAGCAATACAAGCTAAGGACCAGATAACAGACTCATGGATCTGAATTAGTTATAAAAAGATGTTTTCGAGATATTTCAATTAGAAATAGCTAAGAGTAGTTAAGGGGCAACAGTTCAGATATTCTTTGCATAGATAGATAGACTTCATAAGCATCAGAAGTCCAAAGAATATGATAATGAAGACATTTCATTAGTATAAATCATTTGACTAGAGACATATCTGCTCTTGACAGTACCCCCTTGACAGTTCAGAGAGAATGCTGAGTATCATAACCTCCAGGAGGTTGCTTTCACGGCAGGGCAGCCACTGGGCAGAAGTAGCCCATTTTATCTAAAGACAATTTTGTCTAGAGAAGAACATATATTGCAGAATCGTCAAGTACTGACTTTGTCAAGACAGGGACAGTGACCCTTCTGTAAAATAGATGGTCTTGGCCAAAAGGCCAGAGATGGATGCTCTTGGATTCTAAAAAATGGGAAAGTGTCCAGATAATCAGCTGTCTCTACACTGGCTTTTTGGAAGCTATGTTTATTGCTTTCTATATTTTCAGGTAATATTTAAGTCATTTGCAGATTTTTGATGGGGTTGAAGACTGGTTGTAGCCTCATAGTCAACCCAAGCTGTTTCTCATTGAGAGATGATATAGATTTAAGAGGATGGTTTTCAGATGGTGTACAAACATAACTCAGGTATAGAACTGTAAGCTTTTTAAGTTAGGACAGATGGTATAGTATTTTATCTAAATTCATAAATTGATGGACTGGATGTCATTTATACCTCACACTGTGTAATATACTTGTCATGATTTTTTGCAATTTATATCTGGAAGAAGATAGGATTTTTTATTTTTTTTATTGGACAGAAAAGATGAGATGTAGGGGGAGGAGCTGATACTGAAATCTGAGTCCCTGATTGTTTCTTGATTGTGTCAATAAGGATGGCAGAAGCGAATCTCACTGGGAGAAGGTAAAGAGGTTGTATTTCTAGGAACCAGAAGGAAGAGAAAGAGCTTTTCAGCCAGGCTTTGGAGAGAGGAGCACAAAACATGTAAGATCTCGGGGCTACTAAAACCAGTGGCGGCCTCCACCATTGGCAAAATTCTAATATAGGATAGCTGATAGGTTTAGAGCAATAGATTCTTTGCCCAGCAATTGTGCTATTTGGCTGGTTTTTAAGTGTTAGAACTGTCTGGGTATTTTCCATCCACAGCAACTTGGGTGGGCAGGAGAAAAGGCACAGCTAGCCATGGGGTGGTTGGCCAACAGAGACCAGAATGGTTTGGTAAAGCTAGCTGTGGGGGTCTGGATAAATGGCCATTGCCAGCACTGTGCAAGGAGCAAGTGTGTTTTCAAAATTATATGAAACATAATTCTTAATAAGCAAGTGAAAGATTTGTATGAAAAGAACTTCAAATCCCTGATAAAGAAAATTGAAGACCTCAAAAGATGGAAATATCTCCCATGCTCATGTTTAGATAGACTTAACATAGAAAAAAATGGCCATCTTACAAAAAGCAATCTATAGATTCAATGCAATTCCCACAATTCTTCACAGACATGGAAAGAACAATTCTTTTTTTTTTCAAATTTAAAACACTTTATTTATCAATATCTGTATAAACACATATACCCATACATGCATACATATATACATACACATATAAATGATAATCAAACAATAAAATGCATTCAAAAAGTATGGGGGGGTTGGGAAGAGTGGGAGGAAGGAAAGAAAGGGGAAAGTTAGGTAAATACAGTGTTCATATATGAAATTCTCAAAAAGGAATCCAGTTTTTCAAAATGTTCAACAGACCAACCAGCACTTCACAATATGAAAGCAAATATGACCTACAACCATGCTGAAGGACACCTCAACTCACTACAAACTTTGAAGTTCAAAATAAGATCAATAAAATATTAGGAAAGAACAATTCTTAATTTCATTTGGAAAAAAAAAATCCGAGGATAGGCAAAACTATCCATCAAAAGACGTTTTGATGTTCAAGAATCATCATCCCTAACCTCAAGCTGAACTACAAAGCAATAGTGATTTAAAAGACAAAATAAAATGCCCCTTCCGCCCCTTGCCCAGGCCTTGTGGCTGGAGCAGACACCCAGCTGGTCTGCTCCTGTGTGAACATAGTATCCTAAGACATCCTAGAGGGGCCACTGAACTCAGAGTGACAAGTAAAAACAGTTGCCAACTGCCCTAAGCTGCAGAGCTACAACTGGGAGAAGGGAGTGCTCAGGACCCACCAGGCACCCAAACCCTGCCCCTGTGAAACACCACTTCCCTTCCACACCTCGCCTGGGCCTTGTGCTGGGGCAGACACCCAGCTGGTCTTCTCCCTTGAAGATACCATAGCCCAAGACATCCTAGAGGACACACTGAACCCAGAGCAGCAAATACCTAGATGGTCTGCTACCGTGGAGACATCATATTCTGAGACATCCTAGAGAAGCCACTGTACTCAGAGCAGCTGGAGCTCAGGATCACAGGATCACAGAGACATCTGGACCCTAAGGAGTTCAGACACAAGCAAGATAACTGAAAAGGCAGGCTCCAGTCAGAGACAGTGAGTGCAGGTAACACTAGAGTCAACCAGATGGCAAAAGGCAAGCACAAGAACATAAGCAACAGAAACCAAACTTACTTGACATCATTAGAACCCAGTTCTCCCATCATAGCTAGTCCTGAACACCCCATCTCACCGGAAAGGCAGGATTCAGAATTAAAATCACTTCTCGTGATGATGATAGAGGACTTTAAGAAGGACATAAATAACACTCTCAAAGAATTTGAGGAGAACACAAGTAAACAGGTAGAACTCTTAAAGAGAAAACACAAAAATTCCTTAAAGAAATGTAGGAAAACACAACCAAACAGGTGAAGGAATTAAACAAAACCATCCAGGATCTAAAAATGGAAGTAGAAATAATAAAGAAATCACAAAGAGAGACTACCCTGGAGATAGAAAACCTAGCAAAAAGATAAGGAGTCATAAACGCAAGGATCGCCAACAGAATAAAAGAGATAGAAGAGAGAATCTCAGGTGCAGAAGATACCATGAAAAACATTGACACAACGGTCAAGGAAAATGCAAAATACAAAAAGCTACTGACCCAAAGCATCCAGGTAATCAAGGACACAATGAGAAGGCCAAACCTAAGGATGATAGGTATAGATGAGGGGGAAAGACTCCCAAATTAAAGGGCCAGTAAATATCTTCAACAAAATTATAGAGGAAAACTTTCCTAACCTACAGAAAGAGATATCCATAAATATATAAGAAGCCTACAGAACTCCAGATAGTCTGGACCAGAAAAAAAAAATACCTACTGTTACATAATAATCAAAACATCAAATGTACAAAACAAAGGAAAAAATACTAAAAGTGGTAAAAGAAAAAGGTAAAGTAACATATAAAGGCAGACCTATAAGAATTATATCAGACTTCTTACCAGAGACTATAAAAGCCAGAAGATCCTGGACTGATATCATACAGACTCTAAGAGAACACAAATGTCAGCCCAAACTACTATACTCAGAAAAACTCTCAATCACTATTGAAGGAGAAACCAAGATATTCCATGATAAAACCAAATTTACACAATATCTTCCCACAAATCCAGCACTTCAAAGGCTAATTGATGGAAAACTCCAACACAAGAAGGGAAACTACAACCTACAAAAAACAAGAAAGTAATCTTCCAACAACCCCGAAAGAAGACAGGTACACAAACATAATTGCACCTCTAATAACAAAAATAACAAGAAGCAACAATCATTTTTCCTTAATATATCTTAACCTCAATGGACCAAATTCTCCTATAAAAATACACAGACTATCAGACTAGATACATAAACAGAACCCGGCATTTTGCTGCATACAGGAAACGCACTTCTGTGAAAAAAGACAGACACTATCTCAGAGTAAAAAGATGAAAAACAATCTTCCAAGCAAATGGTCCCAAGAAACAAGCTGGAGTAGCAATTCTAATGTCAAATAAAATTGATTTTATCTAAAAGTAATCAAAAAAGATAGAGAAGGACACTTCATATTCATCAAAGGAAAAATGTACCAAGATGAACTCTCAATTCTGAACATCTATGCCTCAAATTCAAGGGCACCCACATACATAAAAGAAACTTTACTTAAGCTCAAAGCATACATTACACCCCACACAATAATAGTGGGGGATTTCAATACCCCACTCTCAGCAATGGACAAATCATGGAAACAGAAACTAAACAGAGACACAATGAAACTATCAGAAGTTAAGAACCAAATGGATTTAACTGATATATATATAGAATATTTCACACTAAAACAAAAGAATATACCTTTTTCTCAGAACCTCATGGTACTTTCTCCAAAATAGACCATATAATTGGTCACAAAATAGGCCTCAACAAATACAAAAAGATTGAAATAATCCCTTGCACCCTATCAGACCACTATGAACTAAGGTTGGTCTTTAATAATGACAAAAACAATGGAAAGCCCACATGTACGTGGAAACTGAACAACATTCTACTCAAGGATGACTTGGTCAAGGAAGAAATAAAGAAAGAAATTAAAGACATTTTAGAATTTAATGAAAAGAAGGACACATCATACCAAAACTTGTGCGACTTCATTAAAGCAGCACTAAGAGGAAAACTCATAGCTCTAAGTACCTACAAAAAGAAACTGGACAGAGCATACACAAACAACTTGACAGCACACCTGAAAGCATTAGAACAAAAAGAAGCAAATATACCCAAGAGGAGTAGACAGCAGGAAATAATCAAACTCAGAGCTGAAATCAACCAAGTAAAAACAGAAAGAACTATTCAAAATATCAACAAAACCAGGGGCTGGTTCTTCAAGAAAATCAACAAGATAGATAAACCCTTAGCCAGACTAAACAGAGGGCACAGAGACAGTATCCAAATTAATAAAATCAGAACTGAAAAGTAAGACATAACAACAGAAACTGAGGAAATAAAAAAAGTCAGATCCTACTACAAAGGCCTATACTCAACAAAATTAGAAAATTTGGATGAAATGAACAATTTTCTAGAGAGAGACCAGGTACCAAAATTAAATCAGAAGCAGATAAACCATCTAAACAGTCCTATAAACCCTAAAGAAATAGAAGCAGTCATTAAAACTCTCTGCACCAAAAAAATTCAGGGACCAGATGGTTTTTGTGCAGAATTCTTTCAGACCTTCCAGGAAGACCTAATATCAATTCTCTTCAAACTATTCCACAGAATAGAAACAGAAGGAACAATACCCAATTTCTTCTATGAAGCTACAATTACACTCATACCTAAACCTCACAAACACCCAACAAAGAAAGAGAACTAGACACCAATCTCTCTTATGAATATTGATGCAAAAATACTCAATGAAATTCTCACAAACCAAATCCAAGAATACATCAAAACAATTATCCGTCATGATCAAGTAAGCTTTATCCCAGGAATGCAGAGATGGTTCAATATGATGAAACCCATCAATGTAATCCACTACATAAATAAACTCAAAGAAAAAAACCACATGATCATCTCACTAGATTCTGAGAAAGCATTTGACAAAATTCCACATTCCTTCATGTTAAAAGTCTTGGAAAGATCAGGAATTCAAGCCCATACCTAAACATAGTAAAAGCAATATACAGCAAGCCAGCAGCCAACATCAAACTAAATGAAGAGAAAGTTGAAACAATCCCACTAAGATCAGGGACTAGACAAGGCTGCCCACTCTCACCCTACCTATTCAATATAGTACTGGATGTCCTAGCCAGAGTAATTAGATAACAAAAGGAAGTCAAAGGAATGCAAATAGGAAAGGAAGAAGTCAAAATTTCACTATTTGCAGATGATATGATAGTATACTTAAGTGACCCTAAAACTTCCACCAGAGAACTCCTAAACCTGATAAAGAACTTCAGCAAAGTGGCTGGATATAAAATCAACTCAAACAAATCAGTAGCCTTCCTATACTCAAATGATAAACAGGCTGAGAAAGAAATTAGGGAAATGACACCCTTCACAATAGTTACAAACAATATAAAATATCTTGGAGTGAACCTAACCAAGCAAGTGAAAGATCTGTATGACAAGAACTTCAAGTCTCTGAAAAAAGAAATCAAAGAAGATCTCAGAAGATGAAAGATTTCTAATGCTCCTGGATTGGCAGGATTAATTTAGTAAAAATGGCCATCTTGTCAAAAGCAATCTATAGATTCAACGCAATCACCATCAAAATTCCAAATCAATTCTTCGTAGAAATAGAAAGAACAATTTGCAAATTCATTTGGAATAACAAAAATCCCAGGATAGCAAGAACTATTCTCAACAATAGAAGAACTTCGGGGGAATCACCATCCCTCACCTCAAACTGTACTACAGAGCAATAGTGATAAAAACTGCATGGTATTGGTACAGAGACAGGCAGGAAGATCAATGGAATAGAATTGAAGATCCATAAGTGAACCCACACACCTTTGATCACATTATCTTTGACAAAGGAGCTAAAACCATCCAGTGGAAAAAAGACAGCATTTTCAACAAATGGTGCTGGCTCAACTAGAGGTCAGCATGCAGAAGGATACAAATCAATCCATTCTTATCCCCTTGTACAAAGCTCAGGTCCAAGTGGATAAAAGGACCTTCACATAAAACCAGATACACTGAAACAAATAGAAGAGAGGGTGGGGAAGACCCTCGAGTACCTAGGCACAGGGGAAAAGTTTCTGGACACAGTACCAATGGCTTATGCTCTAAGATCAAGAATTGACAAATGGGACCTCATAAAATCACAAAGCTTCTGTAAGGCAAAGAACATTGTCAATAAGACAAAATGGCAACCAACAGATTGGGAAAAGATCTTAACCAATCCTACATCCGATAGAGGGCTAATATCCAATATATACAAAGAACTCAAGAAATTAGACTACAGACAACCAAATAACCCTATTAAAAAATGGGGTACAGAGCTAAACAAAGAATTCTCAACTGAGGAAATTCGAATGGCCAAGAAGCACCTTAACAAATGCTCAACATCCTTAGTCATCAGGGAAATGCAAATCAAAACAACCCTGAGATACCATCTCACACCAGTCAGAATGGCTAAGATCAGAAACTCGGGTGATAGTAGATGCTGGCGAGGATGTGGAGAAAGAAGAGCACTCCTCCATTGTTGGTAGGGTTGCAAGCTGGTACAACCACTCTGGAAATCAGTCTGGTGGTTCCTAAGAAAATTGGACATAGCATTACCTGAGGATCCAGCTATACCACTCCTGGGCATATACCCAGAAGATGCTTCAACATATAATAAGGATATATGCTCCACTATGTTCATAGCAGCCTTATTTATAATAGCCAGAAGCTGGAAAAAAACCAGATGTCCTTCAACAGAGGAATGGATAAAGTGTGGTACATTTACACAATGGAGTATTACTCAGTTATTAAAAATAATGAATTCAGGAAACTCTTAGGTAAATGGATGGAACTAGAAAATATCATCCTGAGTGAGTTAACCCAATCACAAAAGAACACACTTGGTATTTACTCACTGGTATGTGGATATTAGCCCAAAAGCTTGAAATAGCCAAGATTCAACTCACAGACCACATGAAGCTCATGAAGAAGGAAGACCAAGTATGGATACCTCGGTCCTACTTATAAGGAGTAACAAAAATACTCAAGAGAGCAAATATGGAAACAAGGCATGGGACAGAAACTGAAGGAGGGGTAGTCTGGAGACTGTCCCACCTGGGTATCCATCCCATGTGCAGTCACCAAAGGTAGACACTGATGTGGATGTCAGGAAGTTCATGCTGACAAGAGCCTGATATAGCTGTTTCCTTAGAGGTCTGCCAGAGGCTGACACTTTCAGAGGCCAATGCTCACAGCTAACCACTGATCTGATCAAGGGTTTCCTAATGGAAAAGTTAGAAAGAAGACTGAAGGAGCTGAAAGGGCTTGTGGCCCCATGAGGAGAGCAACAATACCAAACAACCAGAGCTTCCCAGGGTCTAAACCACCAGCCTGGGAGCACATAGGGAGGGACCCATGACTCCATCTGTACATGTAGAGAAGGATGGCCTTGTTGGGCATAGGTGGGAGAGGAGATTCTTGGTCCCATGAAGGCTGAATACCAAGTTTGGGGAATTTGAGGGTGAGGAGGTGGGAGGGAGTAAGTGGGGACACATCCTAATAGAAGCATGAGGAGGGGGATGGGATAGGAGGTTCCTGGGTGGTAGGGGGAAGGGGGGAAGGGGATAAAATCTGAAATGTAAATATAATATCCAATAAAAAAAAATGGTATTGGTACAGAGACAGAGGTCAATCAATGGAATAGAATTGAAGACCCAGAAGTAAACCCATACACCTATGGACACTTGATCTTTGACAAAGAAATAAAAACAGAGTGGGGAAAAAAAAAGCATCTAAGTGGTGCTGGTGTAACTGGTGTTCTGCATGTAGGAGAATGAGAATAGATCCATGTTAATTACCTTACACTGTAAGACCCCCAAAGAAAGATCCCCACTCAAGTCTCAAGATGGCGCACACCCAAGGACTCACAAGAGACCGACTTGATGCAAACACATGAGGCAGTTTAATGGCGAGCGCTCTGGGCTGACAGGTATCTCACGCAGGAGACAAAGTAGTCAACCTCAAGGCTCAAAGGATTAGGGCTTTTATAGGCAAGAGGTGGGGGAAGTGGGAGATTTTTCACGTGGGTACACATGATTGGTTGCTTTACATTTTTGAACATCAGCAGGCTGTGCAGGCCAAGCGGGCCCAAAAGGGGGAAGGGTGGAAGAACACCAGGTGGCCCATTACTCATTTGGACATATCTCTATTCTTTTAAGGATGTCCTTGCATACTTTTTATCTTTCATGGCCAGCCAGTTCCTTGGATGATTCAACAGGTCTTTGTCCTATAACTCCACATCCTCTATAACTAATTAACTGGGCCCAAACCTGCTGACAGGCATTTTTAACTATTTAGATTAGGGAAAAGAAATCACAGGGCCCTGCTATTCTTATTAGTTTGGGCCTATTTCAAATTTTTCTTTCAGCACAAAGCTCAAGTCCAAGTGGATCAAGGACTTCAACATAAAACCAGATACACTGAATCTAATAGAAGAGAAAGTAAAAAAGAGCATCGAACTTATTGGCATAGGGGAAATTTTTCTGAACAGAACACCAATGGCTCAGGCTCTAAGATCAAGAAGTGATAAATAAAACCTCATGAAACTGAAAAGCTTCTGTAAGGCAAAAGACACCAGCAACCTACAGACTGAAAAAAAAATCTTCATTCACCAACATCTGACAGAGGACTAATATCCAAAATATATAAAGAACTCAAGAAGTCAACCTCCAAAAACCCAAATGGCCCAATTAAAAATGAGGTACAGAGGTAAACAGAGAATTCACAACAGCAGAATCTTGAATGGCTAAGAAGCACTTAAAGAAATATTTAAAGTCCTTATTCATCAGAGAAATGCAAACCAAAATGACCGTAGATTCTTACATCAAACAGAATGGCTAAGATCAAAAATTCAAGTGACAGCACATGCTGGTGAGAAAGTAGAAAGAGAAGAATACTCCTCCATTTCTGGTGGAATTGCAAACTGGTACAAGCACTCTGGAAATCAATCTGGCAGTTCCTCAGAAAAATGGAAATAGTTCTATCTGAAGACCCAGCTATACCACTCTTGGGCATATACCAAAAAAAAATGCCCTCCCACATCACAAGCATATATGCTCCACTATGTTCATAGCAGCCTTATTTGTAATACCCAGAAACTAGAAACAATCCAGATGCCCCTCAACAGAAGAATGGATACAGAAAATGTAGATCATTTACACAATGAAATACTATTCAGCTATTAAAAACAAGGATATTATAAATTATTTAGGCAAATGGATGGAACTTGAAAATATAATCCTGAGTGAGATAACTCAGACCCAAAAGGACTTGCATGGTATGTACTCACTGATAAGTGGATATTAGCTAAAAAGTGTAGAATACCTAGGATATAACTTAAAGATTGTAAGAAGTGTAACAAGCAGAAATGCTCAAGTGAAGAGATTTCAATCCCACTTGGAAGGGGGAAGGAAATAATCATGGGAGGCAGAGGGAGAGAGGGTTCTGAGAGGGAGAGGGGAGCAAGATCAGATATGAGGGAGAGGGAACAGGAGAGAAGCCTAGAGTGCTAAAAGAATAATTGGAAATAAGCAACCTTCGGGCCTGGGAGGTGGGGGGAACCCTCTAGAGAGTAGCAGAGACCCAGGAGAAACTCTCAGAACTCATTGGGGGTAATCTTAGCCAAAATGTCCAGCACTGGGGAAAAGAAACTCGAAGAGTCCACCTCCAGTAGATGGACAGGGCCTCAAGTGGAAGGACAGGGTTACTAACCCACAGTCAAAATTCCTGACCCAGAATTGTTCCTGTCTAAAAGAAATGCAGGAACAAAGATAGAGAAAAGACTAAAGGAAAGGGATTTCAATAACCGGCCCAACTTGGGATCCATCTCATGGAGGGGGTAGTGGGACACCAAGGCCTAACACTACTATGCTGTGATGTGTGACCTCCCCCACAACCTTGAGCAGGCCTGAAGGAGTTGTTTACCACAGTAGACCAAAACAATAGGACCTGGGATGCATTGCTGACCTTGGAGCCCTGCAGTCTGCTACAGGAGCTAGAAGAATGGACTGCCTGATGAGCTTGCCTTGACACCTCCTGGGCTGCTATCCCCTCACCAGCTGCTAGGCTGAAACAAGAAGAGACTCTGGGGGTGTGGGCTTCCCCTTTATATGTGAAAGCAAAATATTAAACTTCGGACCTTGATCAGAATAGGTTGTCTTGGCCCCATATTTTCTCTCACCCTTCATTCCCCTTTCATTCCCAGCCTTCCTTTCAGGTGAACCCGGTTACCCATAGCTGCAGGCGGCTACAGTGATGTGCTTACAGGTGGGAGCCTGGCATGACTGTCCTCAGAGAGGCCCTACCACCAGCTGATTAAGACAGAAGCAGTTGCTTACACTCTACCATTGGAGTGAAAGTCAGGGACCCCTATGGTTGAATTTAGGAAGATTGAAAAAGCTGAAAGGGAGAGCAACCCCATAAGAACACCCGCAGTCTCAACTAACTCAGAACCCAGGGAGCTCCCAGAGACTGAGCTGCCAACCAGAGCATACACAGTCTGGTCTGAGGCCTCTGGCACATATGTAGCAGAGTTCTACCTGGTCTGGCCTCAGTGGGAAAAGATGTACTTAATCTTTTCTTGAGGCCCAAGGCAAGGGGAAGGCCTGGTGGGAAGGGTAGCACCTTTTCAGAGGCAAGGGGGAGGAGGAATGGGATAAGGAACTATGGGAGGGAGGAATGAGGGGATTAACTTGTGATCAAGTCTGACAACCTAAATTAGATCTCCAGGACCCAAATGGTAGAAAGAAAAAACCAACTCCCACAGTTGTTTTCTTACCCATACATACCTGTTGGCCATGGTACATGCCTGACTGCACAGACATACACACACACACACACACACACACACACACACACACACACACACACACACAATAAATAAATAAGTAAATACTTAAATAAATAAATAAATAAATAAATAAATAAATAAATAAAGACATTTACTCACAAAGAAAATGCAAATTAAAACTACCTCAAGGTTCTACCTCACTACAGTCAGAATGATTTCATCATCAAGAAAGCAAATGACAATAAATGCGTGTGAACATGTGGGAAAAGAGGAACCTTTATTCACTGGTGGAAGGCATATAGCCTAGGACAGTCACTATAGAAACTGTGTGACGTTTTTCTCAAAAAGTTAAAAATAGAATTACCATGTGGCTCAGCTATTGTACTTCTGTGCACATGCACAAAGGACTTTATATTATACCATAGATATACTTGCACATCCCTACCTAATGCTTCTCTGCTGACAGTAGCTTAAAATCCAGAGTCAGCCTTACCTGGATGTACATCAATAGAGAAATGACCATGAAAATGTTGCACATCAATGCTGGCTGGGCTGATCCAAGGACTTCCCTGAGGCCCTGCTGTATAGAGAAGGAACATAGGTCCTTGTCTTAAACCAGGAACATGCATGTCAGAGACAGTAACAGCCTGGAGCCAAGGCTTTGGAAGTTTTTTCTTGAAGCCCTGATGTATAAAGAATATAACTCAGCTCTTTCTCAAAGCCAGCAATATGCTTGGCAGAATCTATGATGGCCTGTGGCCAGGATATTGGGAAAGCTATGGTTTCAGATCTTGAGAACCCAAGTCTTCTCTCCCTAAGGGGCTGTGGTTATCAGTCCCAAGGACACTGAGTGCTTGGTCTGGTGCTCTTGAGATACACTGTGTTCTCTTGTCCTGCACTGTTTGATTAGCTTTTCCCTGACTTAGTACTGTTGTATGACAGTTTCTGCTGACTTTGACCCATTTCTCCCCTGGAAATAGTATATATGATACTGTGCTTCTTAATAAGCTTGCTTGGCATAAGACATATGCATACCTACATAGCCAGCTGTTTTAATTTTTTATCTGATCCCCAAGACCTTCCTTCTCACTGAAGAGCCACTTGCTGGTTCAAGTCACATATCAACAATGGAATTTTACTAAGAAATATAAAAAACTAAAATTATGAAATTTGTAGGAAAATGAATGAATCTTAAAATTATATTAAATAAAGTTGCCCCAACTCAGAAAGATAAACACCACATGTACTCTCCCATATGTGGATATTAGGTTCTAATATGTGTGCTCATACCATATGCATGTCTGCACATGTATTTGTACATAGGTTTGTTCATGCATATGTATGTGATTGTATTTATGTGTGTATGTGTGTTTACATGTCCATCTGTCTGTCTATGATATAGCTAGTGAAACTAGAGCAGGGAGAGGGGCAAATCCTGGGGTGGGAAAGGAAGTGTTGAGGAAAGTGAGAAGGTAACAGAACACACATGACTAAAAGCAGCAGAAGCTACTAGGAATGAAAAGGTTCAAGGTGGAGGGTGCAAGGTGCAAGGGAGCATGGGAGCATGGGAGTGAGGAAGAGAACAGGGAACGAAGACAAACTGTGTTTTAAAATGATATTAATATTTAATATTTAATTTAATATTGTTAGAATAAATGATCTAATCAGAATTCATGTCCCTTTCTCACTGAATGGACTTTCTCAAATAGAAAAAAGACTAGGCTCTTATACTTCCAATTCTTCTGCCTTCATTAAAGAATTTCAGTGTATTACTCAAGCTTGACTTTCCATGATATTCATATGATTTTTTTTTAGTTAATAATTTATTACCTGATGAGTGTAGGCAAGTTTGGGAACAGGCTAGGATACATGCAGATAGGATTCATCAGACAGATAGCACATCCAATCGGATCTGAGGCAGTGCCTGACCAGGATCCCCAATGGAATTATAATTCCCCACGTGATATTCTAGCCAGAGACTGATTCACAACCTGCCTCCTGACCAGTCTCCATAGTGTTGCCCTAAAAGCAGTAAATTTTGAAAAGTTCCAAGAAGTCATCCAGGATAAACAAGAAAACCTGACTCAATTTTTAGAACGCCTTACAAAGCCCTATTACAATATATTAATTTAGTCCCTGAAAATCCAGAAAATAAGCAACTCCTGATAACCTACTTCTTTTCCCAAAGTTACCCCAACATCAATGTCAAAATTCATGCTTAGAGAGGGGTCCCCTAACTCCACAGGTCCCTAACTCCAAAGGGCAGTTTTGGAGCTGTCCTTTAAAGTGTATCATCAGAGATGAAAAGGCTGGCAGACAAATATATCATATGCTGGCAAAGGCTCTATGACCAGCCACAGACATTGCCTGGGCTTCCAGCCTTCTAAGACTCAGAAATCACTAGGTCTCTGCTACAATTATAGTCAATCAGGGGGGAAGGCTTTCCCTAATCTTCTCAAGACATCAAGGCCATGCTGCTCAAGACGGAGGGCCATCACTACCAGGTCACTCTCCAGCCGATCTCTTAGGCTTGCCCATGAATAATTGAAGGGGCCTGAACTCCCTTGACTCTACCACTTCCATCACCAGCATGGTATCTGGGCAGCTCATCTCCTTTCTCTTGGACACTGAGGCCACTTACTCAATCCTGACAGAGTTTTGAGGACCAACCTCTCCTTCTCATTTCCCTATTGTCAGGGTAGGGAGACAACCTTACCAACTTCACCAGACTCCACCACTTAGTTCATTTTTAGGGGTGTTTCTCTTATCTGTTCCTTTTTTTGTAGTGCCAATGTGCCCTGTCCCCTTATTGGAAAGGGATCTTCTAGCTAAGTTAGGAGCCTCTATTTCTTTTGCTCCCCTCATTTGCCTAAACCCAAACTTGCCAGTAGACTCTCTTCTGCTCCCCTAGTCACCCAGTCTACTAACTCTAATATGTTGTTTTCTTTGCCACTCACTCAAATAAACACCCCCGAGTCTGGGATGTCCAGAATCCCTCTGTTGCTAAACATCATTCTCCTGTTATTATTTAATTACAGGACCCTACAAGGTACACCACTCAAGCTCAATACCCTCCTTCTCTCCAGAACCTCAGGGCACTTAAGTATATCAGCTCTGACCTTCTAAGAAAAAACCTTCTCCATCCTACCTCTCCCCCTTTAACATCCCTAGACTAGCAGTTAAGAATCTTAATGGAACCTATCTCCTGGTTCAAGATCTCAGGCACATTAATTCTGCAGTGGTTCCTTTCCATCCTGTTGTGGCTAACCTTACATTCCTCTTTCTACAACCCCCTCAGGAACTTCTCATTTCTCAGTCCTAGATCTTGAAGACGTGTTCTTCTCTATCCCTCTAGATGTCTAGTCACAGAACATCTTTGCCTTTACCTGACTGACACTGATACCTACTTTTCTATCCAATTCACCTGGACTGTTCTACCTCAGGGATTCCAGGACAGCTCACACCCATTTGGCCAGGCCCTGCCTCCTGACTTACTTTCTCTGTCTTTCCCTGAATCTAAGATTATCCATTACATAGATGATATTCTTCTCTGCAGCAGCACCCACTCGTCTCTGACCAGCATGGAGAAAACTGCTCCTGTCTATAAAACAGGTAGCCTTGGCTCCCAGCAGGGTTTGGTCATAGAGGTCTTTCCTCCACCCATGTGTTCTCTTTTTGGGCCAGTTACTTGTGGCACATCGGGCAGGAAGTGTATCTGGGCCCCCATGTTGGAGAGTAAGTCTTGCTCCAACAGAGCATAGAGATGGTCTGGAATAACCAGACTTGACTCCTAGGACCCAAGATCTTTTCTTGGAAATGGTGTCATTGTCTTGGAGGATAAGTGAGTGTTGAGCCCCTTGTGTCCACCAAGAATTAAGTGGGTTTCCCCTCCACTTTCAAGGTCACCTTGGACTCAGGGAAGGGTTCCAAACCTCATTCTCCCTAGTCACTGTCCCACCCCAGGGCTAACACCTTAGCTGATTAGGGATACTTTTCCCAAGGCCTGGGATTTCCTGGCCCTGTTTCCATTTGTTGGGACATTTGCAGGCCCAGTGACCCCTCTCCTTGCAGTGTGTACACTGGTCCTTTTCAAGGAGTATTCTGTCTCTCTTTGATTGGAGTTTCCCTCCTCTGCTTTCCCTAATTACTGTAGCCAAGATTCTCTGTAAATCCCTTTCTTGTCACCTTTTTTTTTTCTCATCTCTCTTTCATCTTCCTTTCTCTTTCTCTGTCTCCCTGTTATGGTAGACTTCCTCAGAAACCACTAAATCCTTTAATAACTTATTCTGTAGTCCTTCTAGCTTCTGAAGCTTTTTCCTGATATCTACTAGCCTGGCCTATAAAGGCCACAGTGTGTACTAACAGAACACCTCCATGAACTGCTCTAGAAAGGCTCTGGCCGACTCATCTGATCTCTGCTTAACCTCACGTGCCTTGGTCAAAATTGGTGGAGCCTTGTGTGGCCTTCTTGAGACCTGCCAATGGAGTCTAGCGGTAGGTTTTTAGGTGTCCCTTACCTTCTACCACACTAAAGTCCAAGTCTGATATAGTCAGAACAAACCTATCAACGACAACCTGGTCAATCAATGGTGCCCCCGTGTCTGAGGGGACATTCTTTCTAGTATCCTCTCTCGTTCTTTGGTCCTGAAGAGCACTCTCATGAGTTGTTGGATATCATCACAGGTGGGCTGATGAGTAAATAAAACAGTCTCAAAGAGATTAATGAGCCCCTTTGGATCATCTGAAAGAGGGGTATTAGGCCCTCCAGTAGTATAAATTGGCTGAAGAGAAGGGCCAATATTGCCTAGCCTGATTGCCCTTATCTAGAGGTCAGGGGTGGTGGCTCTCAGACTTCAGGTCTCCATGGTGGGACCAGGAATTTGGGGAGTCTCCTCCTGCTCCTCTCTCCACTAAAGGGGGACACAGTGGCCCTCATTCTGTATGTGCTGAAGATCCCAGTGCTGGCACTGTTGGGACCATGGGGGCAAGAGTAGGGAGATATGAAGGAGGAGGGTCTTGGAGGATCAACTTCTTCTTAGGTCCAGATCTCTCCTTCTGTATTTCCTTTTTCCTGATGGCCAGACCTACAAAGGTCTTGGGGAAGAAAGACTTTTATCCATTGGGGGTGGAGGGGGTCTTCTACTAGATTTTTCTAACTATATAAGGCACTTGGTCTGAGTGCCAGAGGGATCCTGACCTAAAGACTCTTTCCTCTACTGCTTTGATCACCTGCAAGTCGAAGGTCCCTATGGGTGGCCACCCTACTCTGAAGGTGGGACATTTGGAGAAGCAGAGAGTAACTAATTTGTCCTTCTTTACCACTACTGACAAGTTTTCTCCTCTTTTCCTAACTTCCCTCCAGTGATTAACTGGGATGTTTAACAGGGTAGATTCAGTCCAAAGAAAATGTCAGTCCAAGAACACAGAGAAAGTCAATCAACACACAGTTCGCCCCTGATATGGGTGCAGACAGTCCAAGTCCAAGAACCCAGAGAAAGACAATCAACACAGAGACCATTTGCCCCAGGTTATACAAACACTTCTCACCCCTGACACGGGCGGGTCAAAACGTAACACACAAAGAGACAATCAAGACGTAGAAAAACTGCCCCTGTCACAGGCAGAAGAATCCAGTAACCAGGTGACTTGCCCAGTTTATGCCATGACCAAATCTAACAGGTTCAGATGATTTGGCCGACTTACACTGGATTGAAACTAACAGGTTCCAAAAGGAGCAGGGTCCTCCCTAGGCCCTCCAGGGAACCTGAAGTGTCCTTCAGGGTCCTCCCTAGGCCCTCCACAGTCATGATGTTGAGGCATTTCCTCTTGTCATTCTTGAGTGCCCCAAACACCATGGGCTTTCCGAGCCCCCCAGACACTTGCAAGCAAACTGAAACTTCAGACAGGCTTACAGACTTTGACAAATAGTGGTACCTGCTCAAGATTCACCACTCTCCCATATGTCCCTACAGGAGTACAGGAGGTCAGATTCCTGGCCAATGCACAAAATGTAACACTCTGGTGAGCTTTAGCTTACCAGAGACCCCCTGAGTGAACCACACAGAGCTGGGAATCGATGCAAAAAGCAAGAGAAATTTATTGTTCCAATGCTTTGAGGTCTTCCTGCACCTGAAGGAGAGGTGGGGATCCCAGGCAGCTTGTTTGGCCAGTTTTTATACAGTTTTCAGGGGTAGAATAGAGAAACAGCAACTAGGCACAATATGATTGGCAGAACAGTGTGACTTTTAAACTGATTGGTCTTTAGGGAATAAGGTGGCAAGGACTTCCCTTGTTTGTGGGTGATCAATGTTCCATCCTGCAGAATGTGCTGCAGTAGGTGGGATTCCCCCCACCCTGTGGTCTGAGAAATGTTAATTAGCCTCTCCCTTCTGGAGGGGGCAAGTGTCCCATGACCTTTCTAAAGTTCCTGAACTGATTTCTTCAAACCTACATCCCCTCTCTCACCCTCTGACACTCATCAATCTCTGTCCTATCTTCACTAGCTCTGTCCTATCTTCACTTCATCCTAACAGTCAAATGTGGTCTTATTTTTGTTAAAACTCCTCTATAGCCTGCTCCTGAGGACTTACATTTCTTAAAATCTATCACTGCCTCTTGCAAAATCTGTCAGATGTCAGACAACAACTCCAGGTACTATACCACTCCTTTTTTTACCCATCAGGCTAGAGGTTCCCTTCCTGGAACCAACTGGCAACTTGACTTTACCCATGTGCCCACAGTCAAATGTGCCTTTATCTCCTTGTCTTGGTGAATACCTTTTTGGGGTGGGTTGAGGCATTTCCCACAACTAACAAAAGGGCTCAGACAGTCTCTGACTTCCTCCTCTGAGAGATCATTCCTAGATTTGGTGTCCTAGGCTCCACCCAGTCAGATAATAGTCCTGAATTTACTTCCTAGATCTCTCAAATTCTATCCAAGGCCCTACACATCCCCTGACATTTTCATATTCCTTACCACCCTCAGTCTTCAGGCAAGGTAGAAAGAACCAACCGCTCTTTAAAATCAACTCTTGTCAAGCTCTCACAGGAACTTCATCTTGATTGAGTAAAATTCCTACTTCTGGCTCTTTTCAGGCTATGAGCTCTCCCCAGGTGACCTCTCCTCATCTCACCCTTTAAACTCATGTATAAACATCCAGTCCTAATCCCTGGTCTTTCAACTAAATGCTCTCCCATCCCAGACCATCTACTCACCCCATTACTTTGCCACCTTCATTCTCTCCTATGGAACTTTGCTGACCACCATCTACCATGGCCACACACTGTCTCCTGTCCACTGCCTGTCAACATTGAAGACCAGGTTCTCCTATCTCCTCCAGAACATCGGCCCTCACCCCTCTTCCCTAAATGGCATGGCCCTTTTAAGGTAATTTTTGTGACCCCTACAGCTGCTAAACTTGAGGGACTCTCATTGAGTCCACCTGTCTCATCTCAAACCTTTTATTTGTCCACCTAAAAATGACTCTTCTTCATACATGTCAACCCTAACAGGACGATGCTCTGTTAAGCTCCAGAAGACATTGAGACCTTGTCTCCAATGCCAGAAAATGAGACTCCACTCTGTCAGCTGCACTCAACCTCACTGGATTAGTGGACAGGGGTTCCTCGTCCTCCCCCTGCTGTTTGTTTCCATCTAGGGCAGCCCTTACATCTGGAGATTCGAGGGTCAAGAAACTCCCACAGATAACAATCTTTCCAAATAGGATTAGGAAACTGCTCCATACCCAGATGCCAAGAACCAATCCAAATTGTTATCATCCCTGTATCTGTTATCCCACCTAAATATTATGATCTCTATACTTGCTTTCTCTTTGATCAGACAAAAGATTATTGTAGAAAATGGCTAGACAAATATGGAGGCTGTCCATATTGGTCTTGTCAGATACATATGCTAGGATCACAGACCAATCACTTCTTATTTCAACACCACAAGACATTTTTTCTATATACAAGACCCATGGAATCCCAGGTGGGAGACAGGAGTTGTTGGTAAGCTCTACCGCAAAAATCAACTTGGGTCTCCAGTAAGTACTATCTGCATCCAGATAAAATATGTCTCAATTGCCCAACCTCTATATATTGGGAAAGTAGGAGAAGTAATCAAACACTCCTCCAAAGTCCTTGCCTCTTTGACATCACCCCTCATAAATAGTACCAATTTGTCATTTCTCCTTTTGCTTCAGACCTTGACTTCAGCATACCAACTCCTTAATGTCACCAGATCTGGTCACTTTAAAAACTGCTGGCTATTCGTATCCCCTGGAACTAATTCACAACTGCCACTTACAGCCTCTCCAGTGATACTGCCATGTAACCTTACCTCACCTTTTGTCAGCTGCCCTGACTCCAATGTTGCCATAACTCCATATTTTTTTCTCTATCCCTCTCTTTGGCATGGCAAACTGTTTTAAGACCTCCAGGACACATTCTGTAGGAACGCTAAGCTCCATAGATTGCAATAGAACCACAATCCTTGATCTATCATCTCTGCCACAATGCCCTGCAGTCCAAAACACTTTGTGGCACTCAGGTATACTATCACCTACCTGCCAGTTGGTCAGAAGTTTGCACTTTGGTACTCTTTTTCCCTGAGCTAGGAGTAATCCAGGGAAATGAGCCCCTGCCAATCTCAGTTGTAGATATGATAGCTGCCCAACCTAAGAGGGCAGTTCAGGTCGTGCCACTCTTGGTCACTGTGGGAATAGCCATAGGTGCTGGTACTGGAATTGCAGGAATAATGACTTCCATGACCCAATATGATAAGTTTACTTTAGAGTTTAAAGCAATTTTCAAAAAATGTCTGAAACCATGCTTACTATTCAGAAACAGATGGATTCTTTCGCAGCTGTGGTGCTTCAGAACCGATGGGGCTAGATGTCCTGGCAGCTAAAGAAGGTGGTCTTTGCCTGTTCCTTCGAGAAGAATGCTGTTTCTATGTCAACCAATCTGGGATAGCTAAAAATAAAATCCAGGAGCTATAATCAGACATTCAAAATTTCAGGGAACTTGAGGCCTCCAGTTCTGGAATTTTCAAAAACCCTATATGAAAGTGGATATTCCCTTTCGTAAGTCCTTTCCTAGTCATCTTCCTGGTGTTATTATTTGTTCCCTGCCTTATTAATCTTAATTCGACATCCTTTCAATGACAAATGCAAAAAAGTTCTAACCAAACTATTAATCAGTTCTTGTTAGAGGATTACCAGCTGCTTTCCACAAGGGAGCCTAATATGAATGTCTACCAAGTGGACCCCGATGGTGAAAGTCAGCTACACCCCAAAATTGAAGATGCCCCTAGACAGCAGGAAGCAGTCTAGGAGACAGGAAGCCCCTATTCCCTTTTCAACATCTGTTTCCCTCTCCCCTATTTTTTCCTTTCTCTTCATAATAAGAAAAAGGGAGGTATGCTGTTATCCAGAGCCAGCTTGGCAAACCAGCTCCTGTTTGACATTAAGTATCTAAAACCAAGGGACGCGCTCTCACAGAGAACCCACAGGCAGGATTCGTTGTAATAACATGAGGTTTATTGTTATTGGTGCACCAGGACTCCCTTGTGTGCAGGCAAAAGAGAGTCCTGAATCAGAGTTGAGGTGATTTATATACCAATATTCACAAGGCTCATAAAGGCAGTTTTGCTTCTTAATCAATAACTACAAAGGCCGATTTTAACATCCATTCTCAAGCCTGGTTTCTTTCCCAATCTCTGTCCATATTTACATCTGTATCTCACTCCCAATTTACATCTGTATCTCACTCTGAGAGAATTCTTTTAAGTGACTGTTTACCCAGGTCTTTTATTGCCTCTATCTTGGGTCCTTTGTTCTTTTGAAATGTTAGTTCAAGTCCCTCGGATGCTCCCAGGGGCAGCTAACACTTGAGTGTAAATTGAAACTCTGAACCTAAGAATCTTTCATGTTGAGACCTAAAATTTCATTTTTACAATTTATTCTCACAAATACACTGAATGCTCTTACAGAGAACCCAGGTTTTATTCCCAGTACCAACATGGCTGTTCACAACTGTCTGTAACTCCAGTCCCATGGAGGATCTGACAGCCTCTTCTAGCCTCCATGTGCACTGCATGCATGCACTACACAGACATACATGTAGACATAAAACCTATATACATTAAATAAATAAATAATGAATAAATAATGGAACAACATAGGATCTCTGAAAAGTGCCCTCCCTCGTGAGTGTTGACCTGTTTCAAGTTAGTTGGAACTATCTTTGTGGCAATATAAAAATGAGCTGTTTGACACACTTGGTATGCTCCATAGTTCTATGCCAACTTGATACAAGCTTAAATCATCTGGCAGGTGGGAACCTCAATTTAGAAAATGCCTCCAAATGATTGTGTTGTAGAACACAATCTAATATGGAATGCTTCTCTTTGCCCATGTCCTGGGCCCTGCACTTTAGAATATAGGCAAGAAATCCAGAGATCAAGGTCAGTGCCCATTCTTTCAAGACCCTGCTCTACAATGCACAGAGTAGAAGAATTATCTACCCACATAGTTTGTGGTTGTTTGAATGAGAAATGTGCCCCTTTGGGCCCACCACATATATGAACACATGGACCCTGAAGTTGGTGGCACTGTCAGGGAGTGGAGGCATTTTCTTAATTAATGATTGATGAGAAGGGCCCAGCATCTCCCAGGTAAAAGTGGGAGGTGAGCCAAGTGGATTCTGGGAATGTATGACAGTTGCTTTGGCAACAATGTGGGGATCACCTAGATGTGATGTCACTGAGGTCGGAGCCTGATACCAACACTGAGTGAGCCATGAGGAGCAAGCCAGTGAGCAGCACTGTTCCATGGCCTCTGCATCAGCTCCTGACTCCCGGTTTTGGCCTACTTGACTTCCAGTTTTGACTTCTTTTGATGATGAACAGTGCTGTAGAAGTATAAGCCAAATAAACCTTTCCTCCCCAGCTTGCTTTGATCACAATGTTCCATTACAGCAATAGTAGCCCTAATGAAGACACTGGTGTTCTATTCTATCAGATGATACACTATATCACATCAGTCTTCAGAATTCCCACAAGAAAGTGGTCCTTATCACATACGGCCCCTTGCTCTTGGACTGCTCAGTATCAAGAAATATGAGAATAATGCATTTTTTTCTTTACAATTTTTCCAGAAGATATTCTGTTGTAATAACCCAAAACACAGTAAGATACTATTACATGTCTTACATTTCAACTTCAACTGATGACTGCAGCCCTACCACTCCAAGCTTCTCAGCTATCAACCAATAAATATCACCTTCCATCTAGATTATTTTTAGCATCATGTTTTATTGACTGATAATTTTAAATTTGCTCTTCTGCAAAATTCATCCCAAGTGAGAGCAGGATGTGAATGTACTAATATTTGCTGTCACCTTTATTTAAAATAAGCCATTGGTGTTCAATTGATATTCAGTTGGTATTCAATCCAAACTTAATTTTTGTTTTGGCTTAGTTTTAGGCATTTATTTATTTATTTATTTATTTATTTAATGTCTATGGATTTTTACCTGCATATATATCTGAGTATTACATGTGTGCCTGGTGCATTGGGAGGCCAAAAGAGAGTATCAGATCCCCTGGTACTAGAGTTATAGGCAGTTGGCAGCTGCCACATGGTTGCTGAGAATTGAACCTGAGCACTCTAGAATTGTAGCCAGTGTTCTTAACCACTGAGTCATCTCTCCAGCCCCATTTTTGTTCTTTATAGTGCTCTCACTAATCAGGAGAGAGGGCTCTTATGTTTTGCAATGCTCTTCTGTCTTACTGCTCCACACAAAACTCAACAGCAGCAAGTAAAACAAAACTTACTCAAATTTTTACTTTTTTTTATTGGTTATTTTATTTATTTACATTTCAGATGTTATCCCCCTTCCCAGTTTCCCCTCCACATGCCCCCACCCCCTCCTCCCTCCCCCTGCCTCTATGAGGATGCTTCTCCACCTGCACATTCACTCCTGCCTCAGTGGCCTAACATTCTCCTATCATGGCTCATCAAGCCTCCACAGGACCAAGGGGTGTCCCTCCCAGTGATGCCAGATAAGGCAGTCCTCTGCTACATATCCAGTGTCCCGTCCAGCGGGCAAAGTTATTACAGGGTCCCTGAGTAGCCACCACCTGAAAGAGACACGGGTGGGAGAGAGAAGGGAGACCAAGCGGCAAAGAATGGACAGAGTCAGTCTAGCTGTTGTCAAGGTCTCATTTACTAGAGGCAAGGCTTGCAGTATATAAGCAAAATTAAAACAGGGAAGTAAAAACACCCATCCCTGCCCAGTGTCCTTAGTCCGGTTATCTATGGCTCGAGGCTGTTGCTTATCTTCATCGTTGGAACGTTCACGTTCTGAGGAAGTTCTGAGGTCCAGCTGTGACATTGCTGGAACTGTGAAGGTTGCGCCTTTTCTGGAAAGCCTCTGTCCTTTGGCTGAACCCGGCAGCATAGGGGGTCTCTGGTCTCCAACAATCCAGCTTGAGCCATGGGTACCCCTGTGTACTCTTAGGTTGGTGGTTTAGTCCCTGGGTGCTTCGTGGGATCTGGTTGGTTGATATTGTTGTTCTTCCTATGAGGTTATAAACCCCTTCAGCTCCTACAGACCTTGCCATAACTTCTTCATTGGGGTCCCCACACTCAGTCCAGGGTTTGGCTGTATACATTCACATCTGTATTGGTCCGGCTCTAGCAGAGACTCTCAGGGGACAGATACATGGGCTCCTGTTAATAAGCACTTCTTGACATCAGCAACAGTGTCTGGATTTGGTGTCTGCAGATGGAATGTATCCCTAGGTGGGGCAGTCTCTGGATGGCCTTTCCTTCAGTCTCTGCTCCACTCTTTGTCCCTGCATTTCCTTTGACAGGTGGAATTCTGGATTAATATTTTTGAGGTGGGTGGGTGGCCCTATCCCTCAACTGGAGGCTGTGTCTATCCACTGGATATTGTCTCTACAGGTTCTATCTCTCCTTTATTGGGTATTTTGGCTAAAGTCCTTCTCTCTTGGGTCCGGGGAACCTCATGGGTCCCTGGCATCTGAGACTTTCTAGTGGCTACCCCCAGGTCTCCCTCCCACTCTGCATACCTACTTTAAAATTCCTGACCCTCTGTACTTCTCTCCCATCTCCTCTCATATCTGAACTGGACCCCCTTTTCCCCTCCCCCTCTTTTCACTCTCCAAGATCTTTCACTCCCTCTACTCCTCAGGTATTATTCTCTTCCCCCTACTGAGCAGTACTGTAGCATCCACACTTCGGTATGATCTTCTTTCTTCTTGGGATTTATATGGTCTGTGAGTTTACCAAGCTTCTTTTTGACTAATATGCACTTATCAGTGTGTACATACCAGGTGTGTTCTTTTGTGACTGGGTTACCTCACTCAGTATGATATTTTCAAGTTCCATCCATTTGCCTGTAAATTTCATGAAATCATTGTTTTTTAACAGCTGACTAGTGTTAGCATTCTGTCTAAACTCCATCCCACAGTTACCTGGCATCAGTCAGGTCGGCCTGGCCCACTATAAAAGGGAATGCTTGCCTCCTCCTCTCTTTCTTGCTCTTGCTCTCTTGATCTATTGATCCCTCTGTCCCCTTGCCCCTTTCCCCTTCCCTTTCCCTCTTCACTTGCTCATGGCCAGCCTCTACTCATCTCCCCCCTCCCCTTCCCCTCTCCCACTTCTCTCTGCCTCTACTACCCTCTTAACTCCCTTCCTCATGCCCTGAATAAACTCTATTCTATACTATACTAGTGTGTGGCTGGTCCCTCAGGGAGAAGAGATGCCTGGGCATGGGCCCACTGAGACATCGCCTTCCCCCATACTTCACACACCCACAGAACATACTCTCTTTATCTTCACCTTTATCTTTATCGTTTTATAAACACATCAACTAATATTCCATTGTTTAAATGTACCACATTTTCTGTATCCATTTCTCTGTTGAGGGACATCTAGGTTGTTTCCAGCTTCTGGCTATTATAAATAAGGATGCTATGAACTTATAGCAAGTGTCCTTGTTATATATTGGAGCATCTTTTAGGTATATCCCCAGGAGTGGTACAGCTGGGTCCTCAGGTAGAACTATTTCCAATTTTTTTGAGTTACTGCCAGACTGACTTCCAGAGTGGTTATACCAGCTTGCAACCCCACCAGTAATGGAAGAGTGTTCCCCTTTCTCCACATCCTTGTCAACATCTGCTGTCACCTGAGTTTTTGATGACTGGTGTGAGATGGAATCTCAGGATTATTTTGATTTGCATTTCCCTAATGATTAAGGATGTTGAACATTTCTTTAAGTGGTTCTCAGCCATTTGAGTTTCCTCAGTTGAGAATTCTCTGTTTAGTTCTATACCCCATTTTTAATAGGGTTATTTGGTTCTCTGGAGTCTAACTTCTTGAGTTATTTGTATATATTGGATATTAGCCCTCTATTGGATGTAGGGTTGGCAAAGATCTTTTCCCAATCTGTGGATTGCCATTTTGTCCTATTGACATTGCCCTTTGTCTTACAGAAGCTTTTCAATTTTATGAGGTCCCATTTGTCAATTCTTAATCTTAGAGCATAAGTCATTGGTGTTCTGTTCAGGAAATTTTCCCCTGTGCCAATGTGTTTAAGGTTCTTTCTCACTTTCTCTTCTAGTTTGAAATACCACTATTTGCAGATGCTATTATAGTACATATAAGTGACAAAAAAAATTATGAGAGAACTCCTACAGCAGATAAACAGCTTCAGCAAAGTGGCTGGATACAAAATTAACTCAAAAAAATCAGATTTCCTCTACTCAAAGGATAAACAAGCTGAGAAAAAAATTAGGGAAATGATACCCTTTACAATAGTCACAGATAATATGAAATATCTTGGTGTGATGCTAACCAAGCAAGTGAAAGAGTATGACAAGAACTTCAAGTCTCTAAAAGAAATTGAAAAAACCTCAGAATATGGCAAGATCTCCCAGGCTCATGGATTGCCAGGATTAACATAGTAAAAATGGCCTTTTTATCTAAAGCAATCTATAAATTCAGTGCAATCCTCATCAAAATTCCAACTGAATTTCTCACAGAGATAGAAAGAGCAATTCTCAAATTTATCTGGAATAACCAAAAAACAAAAATACAAAAAACAAACAAACAAAAAAAAAAAAAACGGGAAATTAAAAACTACTCTCAGCAATAAAAGAACTTCTGGGGAAATCACTATCCCTGACCTCAAACTAAACTACAGAGCAATAGTGATAAAAACTGCATGGTATTGGTATAGAGACAGACAGGTAGATCAATGGAATAGAATTGAAGATCCAGAGATGAACTCACACACCTATGGTCACTTGATCTTTGACAAAGGAGCCAAAACCATCCAGTGGAAAAAGGACAGCATTTTCAACAAATGCTGCTGGTTCAACTGGCTGTCAGCATGAATATGAATGCAAATTGAGCCATTCTTATCTCCTTGTCCAAGTGGATCAAGGACCTTCACATAAAACCAGATACAATGAATCTAATAAAATTTTTATTTTTTAAAATATAAATTCTAAGTTCTACAATATAAAATCAATTTTTTTAATCAGAGTTTGAGGTTAGTGAGAGAATCCTTGCCTGGATTTTCTTTTTGTTGTTGTTTGTTTGGTTGGTTGGTTGGTTTTGGTTTGTTTGTTTGTTTGTTTGTTTGTTTGTTTCGAGACAGGGTTTCTCTGTGTAGTCCTGGCTGTCATGGAACTCACTCTGTAGACCAGGCTGGCCTCGAACTCAAAAATCTTCCTGCCTCTGCCTCCCAAGTGCTGGGATTAAAGGTGCGTGCCACCACCGCCCAGCTTGCCTGGATTTTCTAATCTGAGAATATTAGCTGATCCATCACAATACATGGTTATTTTCAAACCATACATCTCCATGCAGAAAGATAAAAGTAAGCTATGTCTGTGAGGCACAGAGTATACACGGGGCTCTTTGGGATGAAGTTGGTTTTCATGGGAAGGCAGGGACTTCAGCCATAGCCTTCCATATTGAGTCAAATAACAGTATAGGGGAAAGAAGTGGCAAAGCTTTTCAGGTAGATGCTTTCTCTGGATGACGGGTGCTTTCCATGGGAGAAGAGGTCTTGATCCTTGACAGAGACTAAAGTGGTCCATATGTGGACAGCTAAGAGGAGAGCCACAGCTTACCCACTACAGAAGAGTCTCTACTGAGATTTAAGCAGCCACTTCCCCTGGAACCTTGCTTCTCTCAGCCCAATCAGGTTGGGTTGGATTTGCCTCTAATTAGCCCCCGCCTCCACCCCTAGAATGCTGGGATTCTTTATCATTTTGACACTCTCTACTGAAAATATCTGTTGAGGTGACCATCCACCTGCTATATCCAGGTGTAGTGTGAGGGCAAGAACTGTATCTTGAATTTGTGTGGCCCTAGTATTAGACACAGCACCTGACATATATGTTAATGTGGAAAACTTTTGGGGGCTGCTTCTAGACACTTGGCAGGAATTTGACATCAGTCATGACAAAAGAAGTAAGCTCAAGGCAGGAATCTGACTTTGGGCCAGGACTCAGGAAATAGGCCCAGATTAAGAACATTTACATTTGAAAAGCTCTAAGTGGTCTCAGCAGAGGCATATGTGGCATTCCTTTTGACTTGGTCATCCAGACTAGCCCCAGGAAAGGTGTTTATGGGATTTTGTTTATTGTCTTGCTTGTTCTTTGACCCAGAACTGATCTTATCATTTTGCATGTACTTAAAGTGGTATAAAAGCAGACTGGAGAAAAATCTACTTCAGGCTCAGAACTAGCTGGGATCATGCTACAATTTTGTCTAATTGTCTTTTTTTCTTTTTAATACTCATTCCTGCCCTGGAGAACCGGTTGACTGACCGGTTGAGCTGATTTGGTCATGCTACTATATAAAATATGGTAAATAAAATGGTAAATTGTGGGCGGTGTGCTGTGGGAGGCAGCTGGGTACCCAGTCGAGCGCAGGTTTCGAACCCTGGAGACCCTAAAGGAACAGTATGTATTAGGCCTTGCTCCTGGGCCCTGATTCCTTTCACTTAGCTTCAGCCATACACAGCCCCTACCAAAAAAAAGGTTTGTGGCCATCGGTTAGTCACGTAGCACAGGTAGAAGGCATGACTACAGGCCGCAGAGCCTCATGACATCTCCATACTCATGAGATACCTAAAGGCCAGAGGGTGTAGCCAATTAAGCATTCCTTTCCAGACCCTCCTACTTGCAAAAAGTATTTAACCTCAGGCCCACCCTGAGAACATGGGGTACAGCTTCATCCACTTTCCGCCATGACAACAAAAGTTTTTAAAACCATGGACTACCTCTCTTCTTTGGGGCCTTCGTGAGGAACCGTGAAGGCCTTCAATGAGCTGCCACCTAATCTCCCGCTGAAGACCCCTCTGCATTCCAGTCATGGAGGCTACCCACTCAAGGGAATTAGCCAAGCCAGCCATGACCCAGCCAAACGAGTTGCCTTGACCAAGATTCTCATTCCCCACAGGGCAGCGCTGGAACTCATCTTCTCCCCCTCACCCCTTGTGGCTGTGGGTCAGCCCATCCAGAGAAAGCATACTAGATGCTTTCAGTGGCATCTGGGAGCCCAAGGGCTGAGGCTGCCTCCTGGCCTGGAGATCTCCAGTCCAAGAGCTCTAACTCTGTGGGGTCTCAAACTGTGTTCTCCCCATGCCCAGAACAGAGACCTGCAGCTTCTCACAGCCCAGCATCCACCCAGCGCTGTGTGGAGTGAGCATAGTCAAATTCCCACATTTCTGCCCTCTGAGCCTCAGCCCTAGCCCCTTGGGGCGGCAGACACTCGGAACCCACCAACTCAGCCCAACAGAACCCACACCAACGAGTGACATGCGAGCTACAACATGTCTTAGGCACATGTTTCTCTGCCCACCAAAAATTAATGAAAGCACATTGAAACATAAAGTAAACATGCAATTTTACAAAGTCTTGATCTTAGTTCCATTCCAACACAAGACCTAGCCCCTTAAAAGTCCTAGCAAAGAAGTTTTGAATGAATCCCAAATAAATGTAGTCTCTGTTTAGCCATGTAGCTTGTTTTCTCTCCTCTTGTCTAGTTCCTTACAACCTCATCCTTATTTCAATTCTAAAACTATATTTTTGCATAAATACTTCTGGAAAGTACTCTGCTACTGGTGGGATATGCAGCATTAACTAGAATAGAGTCAGACACAGGCACCCTGTGATCTTAAACACTAAATGTCTATTGGTCCTTCCTGGCCTCCCAAACCCCAGAGACTCTGTAGCTGCCTGAGTCTCATTCACAATTTAAAATTATAATACATGGATACAGCAATCCCATAGCAATTCAAAAACATCTGGAAGGCATTTAGAAGTTCAAACTTAAATAACACCTATTGAAGTATTTCAATTTCACCAGGGATACTCCTTGGCATTTAGTCAAGGCTCTGCCCACAGTTACCTGCCAGGCGTCTCTAACTCACTATAAGTGGAGCTGCTTGCCCCCCCCCTCTGCCTTTCTCTCAACTCCCCTCCCCATCCCCTGAATAAACTCTATTCTATACTATATCATTGTGTGTCTCATACCTCAGAGGAGGAAGGGATGCTTGGGCCCATACAGGCACCCCATTCCCCCTCACCATACCTTGTCTCTACCAAATATAGTCCTGTCTTCTCTATCTTTTTATAAAACATAACATTGGTGCTGAGTGACTCAGATTTAGAAACTTGAAGGTTCACAATCCCCACTGCCACATGGAAGGCCATCACTCACTAAACTTACCCACCCAAACTTTGGAAAACTGATAAGCTCCCTCCCCTCACTGATCAGTGTAATCATCCTCTGGTCCCAAGGGAAGACTGTTGAGCTCTCAACCACCCCGTGTGTCCTTGAGGACAGAGACATTCAGTCTTTATGACAGGTCTTTTCACTGACCTTCACTCGTTCTAGGACCACTAACACTTGGGTAACTGCCCTCCCCTCTCAGAAGTAATTTTCTCTTGCTGCCATAGAGAAAACCTAAGTTTAGGCAGACTGAGTTCTCCAGTGCATTCAGGACTCCCATTTTCCACTAGCATCCAATGATGACCCAGTATGTTTAGGAGTGGCTGGTTTGTTTGTTTGTTATTAACTTTTGTTCTCAGGACACTGGTAGAAACATTTTTAATAAATTTCACATGTAACAGGTTGGTGTTTGCCATCTTGTCCCTGCTTACTGGGTGTTCTGGTCTAATTCACAATACCCAGAAAGTAATTTCTCTACATGGCCATTTAACTAGCATTTTTAAAACAACTTTCTTGCTATTGATCCATAGGCTTTCCCTCACCCTTTTATTCTCTCTCCTGGCTGCCCTAGCCTTGATGCTGTCCCTGACTCAGGAAAAGCAGCCATCTGCCACCCTCCCCCCACAACCCCCCCCTCCCATGCACTCGCTTGCACACTCTCTCTCTCTCTCTCTCTTTCTCTCTCTCTCTCTCTCTCTCCCTGCTTTCCAGTGACTACTGCTGCCACTGCCACTGCCCCTGCCACTCTGTGTCACAGGCTGGGAAATGGGCCTACATGACCTCCCACTCAGTCCATGGTGCAGGCCTAAACCCACCTGGACACACTTGCTTTCTGTCCTTGCCCACAGCTAATACCACCACTATCAGCTTTCTAGTTTCTTTTATTCTGGTCCACATCAACTAAACAGTATAAAGGTTAAGGATCACTGCTTTGTATATGCTTTAGCCTTGTTTTTTTGCTAGTGCCATTAAGTTATAGTGTGCTCTGTTTGCTAGATTCATTCTCAAACAAGTAATTAAACAAACATAGGTTGTCTAACTATTATACTTAATAGACCCGCTCTCAATCTTGTCAGAAATCTACTAAATATAATAATGTTTAAGCTTATAACAGTCAGACTTACAAAGCCTGACAGTTACTTCCCACACCCAAGGTCCCCAAGAAGATAATTGGCACAGCAACAAGACTACTTAGATTGTGGTATGAGAACCACTGAGAAACAGCACTCCCTTGCCTTGCCTGCTCCCAGGGCTTGGTCTATACCATGAACAAACATGATGCCCTAAGAACCAAATGTCTCATATTGCCTAAGTCAAGATGGGTCATTCCTCATTTCACACATATCTACTCCACACGAATAAGAGTTTTTTGTCTTCTGGGCTTGACAGCCAGACTGACTCTGCCCCCTGGAGACCACAGGAACCTGGGAAATGTTTAGGTAGTGGACAATAAATGAACCTCTGTCATTTTAATTAATATATGACTCCTAGATTATGATTTATTCTTCCCAAATTTCTGACTACATTGACAGCTAGGGTAACTATGACTTGACAGCTAAAAAAGAGACTTAACTTCTTACCCGAACATAATCCACTATATTTGCTCATTAATAAATTTGTTCACTAGCTAAGACTACCAGATTTCTTATCAAAGACAACAGGTTTTCCTTGTTCACGGGCTTCACAAAAATGATACACAGGTTCAGATGTAAGCTTTTACAGATGTAACCTGTTTCTTCCTTACCTAAACTCAGTTTCCAGTGACTAAATTCTTCATATTTCCTCTTCTTACTATGCCATTGTCCTAATATTAACCAACAGAGTTCTTATAAATTAGCCTAATCCTAATAAAACATTCCACTATATGATCCAACTATGTAATCACAAGTTTAAATTTTAAGTTTTCTTTGATTGCCTTTAAGATAAACTTGAAGGGTTTCTTGTGCTGAATCTACACTATCAGCTATCAAGCTTAAATATAAGTTTCCTTTGGTTGTCTTTTAACTATAGACTTAAGGTGTTTCTCTGGCTAAACTATATGATCAACTATAATATTCACAAGACAAAGGTTTTGAGTTTCCTTTGTCTCTCAATTATAAACTTAAAATTGTTTCTTGTTACACTAAATTTATATATATATATTTAGTTTCCTAGGCAGAGACACAGACACTTCTACTGGACCTGCTTCCTCCTATCTATCCACAGATAGTTCCAACATGGACAGCAAGGAAACAGCCAACTCTCCTAAGTCTGGACCAACATCCCCATACCCATTTTCTTAGGTTTCCCAGAGAAACAATGCCCCAAAGTCAGCAGAGAGCAACTAAAGATCACAATGACCCTATTTCTGCTTCACCATCACCACTTTCTAATTTTTCCATTTTTAATTAAACCAAAATGGGGGAATGTTGGCATTTAGCCTAGGCTCCACCCCACAGTTACCTGGCAACAGTTAGGTGTGCCTGACTCACTATAAAAGGAGCTGCTTGCCCCCCTCCTCTCTCTCGTTCTTGCCCTCTCCTCTTGCTCCTGCTCCCCCTCTCTCCCCATTCCTCTCACCCCTCTCTCTCCACATGTTCATGACTTTTCTCTACCTCTCTCTCTGTTTCTGTCTCTCTCTGTCTCTCTCTGTCTCTCTCTCTCTCTCTCTCTCTCTCTCTCTCTCTCTCTCTCTTTCTCTCCCTACCCTTCTCTCAACTCCCCTCCCCATCTCCTGAATAAACTCTATCCTATACTATATCATTGTGTGGCTGGTACCTCAGAGGCAAAGGGATGACTCATCATGGGCCTGCAGAGGCACCCCTTCCCCCACACCATACCATGCCTCCACCAAAAATATTCCTTCCTTTTTTTTATCTTTTTATGAAACACAACAAATCTTAAAATTAGTCAGTCTAAGGAGATCAATAATAGGAGACATCCAGCTTTTGCCTGGTCTTCTATTTCCATATCTACATAGAGCATTCCACTCTATTGCCATTTTGTGATAGCCATTGAGGGACAATACACCTCACTTCACATGACATCACTTACTAAAGTCTTGCCAGTTTACATACTACCTTGTGTAAATTTAGGGACAGTGACCTCTTTGGTCAAGTGCATCACACAAAAGCATCCTCTGCAGCAGCAGAATCACACTCAGGGTGCACACTTCAAAGATCAGAGCTTACGCAGGATTTCAATCCAAATGAGTCCGCTTCAGCATTTCCCCATGCTGAAGTCCAGATATAGTTCTATAGGCCAAACACTGGGAACAAAAGCACATGGACACATTTACATTACAGATGTTTTAAGTTAACACTTCTGAATAAGGATGACAGTTTCCATGGGAGTTACTAAGCTACATGGCAATCATCTCCTAAAACTCTAATAGCATCCACAGGACCTTACAGCGTGCCTCAAATTCCTCAAATGTCTTCTGAGAATGCAACTTACTGCCAACAAACATCCTTGTAGCTATTCAAAACCTAAGATTTTACCAAATTGTCAGCAAAGTCCCTCCTTAGACAGTTTGACGCTAAGGCTCTGTTCCTCCCTGGGCTAGTACCAATGTCAATGTTCCCACAGTTTGCCAAAGTAAGGTCACTAAGGAAATGCATCCCAGTGGCCTTTGCAGTTCACAGAGCTGAAGATCCCAGTAAATCACTGTTTTGTTTTGTTTTGTTTTGTTTTGTTTTGTTTTTTCAAGAATTACATTTACAAATCTCCTCAACCTAGCCTCTCATTATTCTGAAATAAGCCACTCCATACTCTTTAACATCAACTACTACTTTTTTTTAGGTTTATTTATATTATGTGAATGGGTGTTTTGCTTGCATGTATGTATGTGCACCACTGTGTGCATCCCTGGGGCCTGTGGAGGCCAGAGGGTGGTGCTGGAACCCCCCCCCCCCCAAAACTGTAGCTACCTATATTTGTTAGGTACCACATGGGTGTTGGAAGTTAAACTCAGGTACACAGGAAGAATAGCCAGTGCTCTTAACCACTGAGCCATCTTTCCAGCCCCCTCAACTACTTCTAATACCTGTAAAGTAATAAAAGCATAAATATATTTAAATACATTTTCTCCACTATATCATTTAATAAGTCTTCATTGAATATATCTCCAAACTGAACTGAGGGTAGCCCTAGTCCTTTAAGAAGATTTGCAGGTGCTAAGGCCAGTTTTGTGTCCTAATGAAAGTCCCAGACTCTCCCTGAGCTTTCTGCAAATGACAGACTGTAAGAAAAACTGGGTTCACAGGCCTTCTGCTTCCTTCCTCAGTCTGCGCTCCAAGTAAGCTCCCTGGTAAAGTTGCTTTTTGTTGGACCTAGGATTATGCATGTGGCATAGATTCTCTCAATAGTGACCTGGAAGTTAACTAAGCCACCATAGAAGCTTCCCTGCAACCAGCTCAGATACTGGTGTAGACTACTTGCTCTCCAAGTTCCTTTGACACTGTTATGTAACAATTATTCCTGAGAAGGTGAGAACAAGCATCTACTGAGAGCAGATAGGAAACTGATGACTGATCAAATTCCAACTTGCTAAACCAATATGTTCTATTTGGGTTATTTACAGGAATATGGTAATTGATTGCTTATAGGAACACTAAAACCCATCTCAGCATGTGTAACACCTCACAAAAGCTGGAAACTGGAGCTTGCTGCCGAACTTGCACACAGCTTAACAGGTTGGAGAGTGCCTCTTCAGAAATGCTTGACTGGTGTTTGCACCTTCGAAGTTGCTCAATCTAAGCCTCTTCTAAACAGTACAGCTTGTCCTAGAGAGTGACTCCAGAAGTCTTTACTGCTAATATACTTTTCAGGAGGGAGAACTAGTGGACCTGCTTAGTTTCAGGGACTTCCTGAAGCTATTTTATGTAGTGGATAGTTTTTGCTACACTGCTTTAAGTTCCCAAATAGTCACAGGTGCACACCCACCCAGGAGCTATCTTAGATCCGCAGATGAAACACACACACACATACATACACACACACACACACACACACACACACACACACACACTAGCTCATTTTTAAACTGCCTTATAGGCTCTGTGGCTGAACTCTTCTAAGCCTTCTGGATGGCTAGTGTGCCCTTCCTTACCTTTACTTCTAGCTCAACACCTCTAAATCTGCCCTCGACTTAGTTGCCCTGTTACCTTCCGTAAAGCCCATTGGTCTTGCTGCCCCAGACACCTTCCAGCTGCTGCACTGTGGGTTGCTTTCCTTTTCCGCCTACATTTTAGAAGATCTCCCCTACAGCTCTGTGTCTGTTCCATCTCTCTATCCCAAATATCTAGATCTCCTCTTCCTGCCCTCTCTCTCCTTTCCTGTGGAAACCCGGAAGTCCAACCTCTTTCCATCGAGCAATTGCCATTGACATCTTTATTGATGGATCAAAAATCAATTGAGGACAAGGACATTCAATGGCAGAAAACACAGATTCCTAATTAAATCAAAACATCAAAACCATCCCTCTACAATTTTGAGTTGTTTACTTCCTGTCTTAATGAGTGTCCCTGCTGTCACTGTATTCTAATGCTAATTGATCCCCAAAAATTATTTTCACAAGAGGGTCTGCAAGTAGATTCTGGGAACCAGCTCCCAGTTAATTCTGTTTGGTAAATCAAGATGCCACCAGCCAATAACTGGGGAGGGAAAACATGGTCAGGCTTTTAGGTTTCCTGTGCTTGGAACCTCAAGGAGAAGAAGGGAGCTGCTATGCCTTAGGGGAGTGTGGAAGAGAGAAGTCATAAAGGCAACCATGGAAAGGTAATATACAGGAAGGTGAAACAGCCACTATGTAAAGGGGCCAAGAGAACACAGTCAAGAGGGCTGTTCAATAGGGTCAAGAGCAGCCAAGATGGAACATAGAAATTAGTATTAACTCGGACTTATCAGTGGAAGGTAGATTCTAATAACATGGAGGTTAGGCAGTTGCCCAACTATTGTGCTGCTTAAGACATATTAAAATATGATGGCTATATGTATGTTTTTCATTCAGGAACATAAACTTTTGAGGCAGGAAGTAACCCCATGCCAGGATTTATTAAAATATTCGTACAATATCTACAGGGTGGAATGTTTCACCTTTGCTTAGAACATCTATTTGTTTCACCTCCCTGTAAACATCCTGTCCTAAAACATCCTATTGTTTCATCTCTCTTTTTCATATAAGAAAATTCATAAAAGAGTTTTCCTCCAAGAGAAAAGTGTTTAACCTCAGAAGAAACTATTACTCAACCCAGGGAACAGCATGTGTCACTACCTGCACAAAGCCCGGGTTACCCTGACCTTGCTCTTGTTTCTTATCTCCTCTCCTCTCCTACCTCCCCAGTCATCACCAACATCTAGGTCCAAATTTTCCTCATGATTTTAGATAATCAATTAACTTCTTTTCTCCAAGTCTCTCAGGCCTAACTTCAGGACAATTCTTTTAGGTTCTTTATTGAACAAATGATCCATATATTGTAGCCGCCAGCACCTACAGGTAACCGGGTTCACCTGAGAGGAAGGCTGGGAATGAAAGGGGAATGGGAGGGGAGAGGAAACGTGGGGCCAGATCAAGGCTTTCACATATATAGAGGAAAGCCCCACCTCCACCCCCCCCCCAGAGTCTCTTCTTTGTTTCAGCCCAGGGGCTGGGTGAGGGGATAGCAGCCCAGAGGGGTCAAGGCAAACTTAGAGGTCAAGGCAAGCTCAGCAGGCGGCCCATTCTTCTAGCTCCTATAGCAGACTGCAGGTCTGCAGGAGGCAATGCTTCCTAGGTCCTATTGTTTTGGTCTACTGTGGTAAACAGCTCGAAGGCCTGCTCAAGGCTGTCGGGGAGGACACAATATATAATGGAGGCCTTGACTTCATGTTGATCTCCTTTAATGGCACTCACCCTCTCTGCAGATGGATGCTGTAGCACAGGCAATTTTCTTTTTGCTTTTATGATAAATGTACAGTGGAAATCAGACACAAAAGCCCTTTTCTTCAGTGTTACTAAACAGATAACATTGTTTTCTTTTTGCATGTACTAACAATAGAACACTCAGCGTCTCAAGCTTAGAAAGTCTTGCAGTTACTACTAAATGCTTCAGACTTGATAGTTTACAATGCTAAGAACTTAGGCTTAAAAACAAAGATTTTATTTTAAAAGATTAATCAGGTTACAGCATGAGTTCTAATAGGACACATCTCTGTGTTGGACGGCCTGTTTCAGGAACACTGCATTGTATAAAATAGTTACCAGCCTCTCTGCCTCCCTCCTCAGCCCCAAACACACAGATCAGAAGCAGAAATGGAGGAGACTTTCAACACTTAATGACTCTTTGTATGTTAATTATTCATACACATGCATGTATGTACAAATGCACAGTTGTATGAACATGTTTGTGCATGTGCACAGTTTCATAGACTCCCAGAGCTCTGAGTAGTGATATTCACCCTTGACAGTCTATTAAGGTCACCTAAAGACCTTTCTTAGAAAGACTTTTATCCAGGACCCCTCCCAAGCCAGCTCAAGTCCTCTATGAGGTAGGGTCTAGGCTTTATATTTCATGTGTACGTTGTAAGTGCCAATGCAGTTCTGACATTTATACTAAGAAATATTAAAAGCCCTTGCTATTCAAACATGACCAATGAGAATAGCATTATGGAGGACATCCTCAGACTTAAACAGAATCAGAGTCTGCTTAACAAGCTCCCAGGTGAGTTGTATGCACGCTGCAGCTAGGAAGCACTGATGTAGTCAGTTACCTCTTGCTTTTACAGGTGAGGCTGAAGACTCTCAAATTCGGGAGACCCTTACTCAAGTCTCGGGAAGTCGCGAACACTCACAAACTCCAAGACACCGTACCTGGATGCAAGCAGCAGAGGCTTTATTAGGGAAATTGGCCGGTGGTCAAACCACGAGCTCTCTCTCAAGAGCAGGGTTTGGCCAAGAGTGATGGGCTAAGGGGTCTTTTAAAGCAGAAAACCACAAACCAGGGGAGGGAGGAGGGAGGGAGGGGTTGCCAAGGATACATAACATAAGAATAGTGAAACATTCCAGAGAAACCCACCCTGAATGGTTTATAGTTGTGAAGAATTACTCTGTACACTCATTCTTCTCAAAAATGTGGTTTCACCGTCACTATGCCCTACCCTGTCATATTAACTATTTCTCACTTGCTCAGCCACAGAGCCACAGCCTGGTCATTGTGTTTCCCCACCTAGGTGACTTGCATCTTTCTGTGGTCAGGAATGTGTGTTCCTGCTTTGGGCCTTCCCCACTCACAGGTGGGTTCTTTTCCCTGAGGCTTGAGGAATGTTAATACTCTTCCTGGGATGTATCCCAGGGCAGTGAAGGCCTGAAATCCTACATTCAGTTCCACCTTCCTGGAACTAGTGAGCCTGTATATATTTTATAAAATGGTCTTTGTAATTTTTCACTCTACAAGGCCAGGAAAAAAATCAAGTAACTTCAGAGGTGAGAGCTCAAATGAAAAGGAGTCCAGGTCTCTTTACTGACAATCCTTTTCTTTTTATTATTTTTAACCTAACAAATGATTAGATATCCCTAAAACAAAAGCACCATGTTTATCACAGCTCCCTACCTACTTGCTTCAGTTTGAAATATATCAACTATTAAAACATGTCAGATTCTTAGGTTCTCGTTTTCTTCTCATAGAGAACACGTGATCTGATATCACAACAACAGCAACAAACAATGACCTTGTGGAGCAGCTACAGAGAAAAGGAGGAAATTGTTCAGCAAAACATCTGCCGCTTCACTTGTAAGTCAGAGGAAACTGTCACTGTGGCTAATGTTGACAGAGGGGTCAGAGACTGATCCCAACATACCAACTCTGAGTCTTGGGACAGATCAGAGTTCAGTATCAGTCAGACCTGTAGATGAACATTCAATCTGCAGAGTCTAAAACCCCCTCATGTACATTCACACGAGAACAGTTTGCTTTCCTTACCATAGACAATGAAAATAAAAAATAAATTCCACAGACCAGTAAAAGCCACAGTATATGATGTGTTCAATGCGTTCATAGCTCTAAGTCCTTGAGAGAATCTCCACCAGTTTCTAGACTCAGCCTTCCACTCAGTCACATTTAGCTTTACATACACCCCTAGATCCATAAGCTCCACAGGGCAAGAAGCTTTCTCACAAAATAGATGTTCACAGCCTTCATTTTGAGACAGTCTCTAGGCCTAATCCCTATGCCTTATTTCATTCAGCTTACATGGCTGACTTCCCTGTCTTGGCCACGTTGCTATTTCAGTCAAATAGCATTCCTTAGCTGACCTAACTATAATCCTCCTTCCCTGGCTCCCTTTGTTCAGCATAACTATCTCCAATTCTGAGACCATCACCTGGACACCAGAAATCTAAAATTCTGCTCTGAGGAATACCTGCCCTCTCTGGATCCTTTGTTCCACTTAAACCTGCAAGACACTCAGCATTGTCTTATTCCCAAGACTTATGACAGGGCTCTCAGGAAATGGGCCTCGGTCTGTGTCCCAAGCACCGATTCCAGGGCTTTCGTGTCTTCATTCCTTTCTGCAGCATCTTCCTGGCTTCTTCTGCTCAGCCTCCTTGTGAAACTAATAATCACATGCCTATGGCTCTCAGAAAAGGCACAATGGATGGTGTTCTTTGTTTCCTGCCTGAAAAAAAAAAATGATCTACATCCAAGAATGCATTCCTCATGTGAGGTGCTCCACTTCTCCAGTTTTTTCTAGCCAGGATGAATTCAAATATAGAAGGAACAAACCCAGTCTGCTACCAGCTGGAATCCAAAGGCCATGCTGCCAGGGAAAATATTCCTCCTTAGTCCCTTAGTGACCATCGAAACTGTCTTGCAGGCCTTTCACAGCTAGCCTCATGGAGCCAGCTGGAAGCCAGCCCCAGGTTGGGGTTGCATCAGGAAGAGGCAGCAGCTGTTACAGGGTAAAATCAGGCAAAGCTCAGAGGGGCCAGACTGCTATGTGTCAGTCCAGGTCAGAGAGGACATAGATCAGCACAGGCTTAAAGCAACCACATTAGTCATGGTTTTCTAAAGGAATAGAACTGATATAATGAGCATGCGTGTGTGCATGTGTGCGTGTGTGCGTGTGTGTGTGTGTGTGTGTGTGTGTGTGTGTGTGTGTGTGTGTGTGTGACTGACTACAGTGGATGACAGGCTGTGGCCTGGATAGTCTAACAATGGCTGTCTCCCAAAGGAAAAGCCAAGAACCCCTGAGTTGTTTGGTCCAGGAAAATGAATGTCTCAACAGTCCCAGAGTGATGCTGGAGTCCCAGAAAATTCCTTGAGAGCTACTAGTCTTCAGTCAACATTGGAATCCTAAAGAAGTAGTTTCTAACACCAGCAAAGAAATGCATCAACAACCAGATACATGAACTTGCTAGTAAGAGCAGGGGCAAGTGAACAAAAAGGAAATGCCTTTTTCTTCAGTGTTCTTTTATGTGGATTGCCACTACAAGTTGTGCTCCAGATTTAGGGTGGGTTCTTCCCCCATTCCACTCCCCACCATGATCAAATCAAGAAAATCCTTCACAGGCATATCCAGCTACTTAAGTTTTAGTGAATAGTCAATTTGACACCCAAGATTAACCACCACAAATATGATATTTATTTATCTGACATTATCTCAATATGTCACATTACATGATAAATATATAGAGAATAAGCAAATATGTATAAGATATGTATGTATACACAACCATCATCTTTAAAAGTGGGATGGAAACACTCACGTCCGTTACAGTCTTATTTTTGAGGCTGGGAATATGGCTTTGGCTGGTGTTTATGACTACCTTCCTGTACTACCCATTCTACATTTCCTCTACCTTCAGCGACCACCTCAACAGGTCTTAGTTCGTTTCCTGAAGGAGCAACCCACACGTCCATCTCTGAGGGATCTTTGCCCTTTGTCATCCTGCCTGGATTGAGTTGTTGCACTTTCCTTCTCATTGACTTTAACCACATGACATAATAACAGAAAGACGCAGTAAAGGATCTCCTTCACTTCAGACATGATCTTTTCATCTCCGTTGTGGAGAAGCAATCTAGTTTCCCCATGGTAATCTGCATCAATAATCACTCCTAACACTGTTATACCTTTCTCCTTTTTGAAGATTTTTTTTTTAATTTATATGAGTATACTGCAGCTGTCTTCAAACACACACTAGAAGAATGCATCAGATCCCATTACGGATGGTTGTGAGCCACCATGTGGTTGCCTGGAATTGAACTCAGGACCTCTGGAAGAGCAGTCAGTGCTCTTAACTGCTGAGCCATCTCTCCAGCCCCTGTTATACCTTTCTTAGCCTGTTGATTTAAGAACATCAGAAGCCCAAGTGACCAGGCAGAGTCAATGGGATTTTTCTTGTGTCTCCCCACAGAAGTGCCCCCCAAACTGGAACAAAAACTTTACCCCAACAGAACTTAAAAGTCATAGGAACAAGAGGCAAAAGTTTTTCTAGTAGCTCACATGGGTTATAGTAGGTAGAAGGAACTGTTTCCACCCCTTAATTCCTGGAACTGTGAATCCTGGCTATGGGAGAAATAATACCACATGCTGGACATTGATTCAAAGCATATACCACCTTCTAGGCAGCCATGCCCCAGTCCTCCAGGGTGCTAAAACCTAACTGATGCTGTAACTGTGTCTTCAAAAGGCAATTTCCATTGCTCTATCAGGCCAGCTGTTTTAGGACGTGGAGAACATGGTAAGACCAATGGATTCCATGAATGTGGGTCTTCCTGCCTCTCCTTTCAGGAAACATGAGTTAAAACCAAGTGTCTAAAGCAATGCTATGTGGAACACAACGACAATGGAGAAAGCATTCTGTAGGTCCATGGTTGGTAACTTTGGCAGAAGCACTAAGCGCAGTAAAGGCAAAGCCGTGACTACAGTAAATATCTACTATACTAAGGATAAAGTGTTCCCTTTCTACAAAGAAAGTGGTCAAATGTGGTCAATCTGCCACCAGTTCACTAGCTGGTCACTCCAGGGGATAGTGCCATATCTAGGACTGAGGATTAGTCTCTGCTGCTGGCAGATCTGGGACTCAGTAGCAGCTGTAACCAGGTCAGCCTTGATAAATGGAAGTCCGTGTCGTCAAGCCCATGCATAGCCTCCTTTCTATCACTATGTACACTTTGTTCATGGCATTGAGCAATAACAAGGATGGCTGAAAAAGACGCTATCCACAGAATGTCATCCTCTCTACTTAATTATTGAACTTCTCCTCAACTAATCACCTTTTGATGAGTATTTACATAGATCACAAATATCTCCTCATCCTTCATCCAGGTGTCTTGATCACCAGTTTCCCTGTCATGTTCTTTCCAAGTCCCTGAATATCCAGCCAACCACTGACTACAGCTCAGGAATCAGTGAACAATCTCACATCTGGCCATTTCTCCTTCCAAGCAAAATGTATGACCATGGGTACTGCCCAAAGTTCTGCCCACTATGAAGAGTTCCCTCCTCCAGTGTCTTTCAGGGTTGTTCCAGAAAGGAGTTGTAATGGTGCAGCTGTCAACTTCTGGGTGCTACCTGCACAACATGTAAAACCATCAGTAAACCAGGCCCTAGTCTTCTCTTCCTCAGTCAATCAGTCAATCAGTCAATCATAAGTACACCCCATGAAGATATAGGTGCATGCTAGGAAGCAGACAGCATTGTAATAGAAACTAGGTATCTATGGAGCAAATGGAACCATGCCACTACCCAGAAGAACTGGTAAGGCCAAGGAAATTAAGGAACACTGGTAATTCTATTAATTGAGAACGGTAGGTGTTTGAATCTACTCCCAACCTGGTTCCTGTCCTTGAGCACAGGACCACAATATCCCACTAAGGGGACCATGACATCTGGTCACATAGCATGGAGACTAGAGTTCTCCATGCTAATGAGTTATCTAGGTGGGGCCCGAGGGCTTAGCCAATATGCTTCTCTTCCCAGACATTCCTTCTTGAAAAAGGTATTTAATCTCTGGTTCACCCTGAGTATGTTGGGTGCATTCTTTTCTGCTATGGATAAACAGTTTAGACAAGCAAAGACTGTCTCCTTTTATCAAGGGCCACTGCTGTGGGGAGACCTTCATCACATAGAGCTGCACCTAAGTCTCCCACAGAAGGCTTCTCCACACTTCTGGCATTTATTCTGAGCTAGGCCATATTCCCCCCAACTCCGGGTTCATCACAGGCCCTTGGCACCCGTTCTCAACTCTGCATGGTTCCCAGTGGAGTCTGGGTGCCCAGGAGTTTGAGAACCACAGCCTCTATCCTAGCTCATGCTGTTTCTCACCCAGAGAAACATGGACTGGGGACCCCCATTGTTGGGCCCTGGATGAGGTTACTTTATTTAACCTGTGCCTTTGGTCACGTAGCACACAGGTAGAGGGCGTGATTAGCAGGTCTCCACCTCCAGAGATTAAAATATTAATGAGTTACCTAAAGGCTGGGGGGTGTAGCTAATTAAGTTATCCCCTCCCCTTCTCCCCCTCCCTATAAAAAGTCAAGGGAGCCTGGGTTTTGGGGGGGGGAGCTCATACCATTTACACCCATTCACTACACCATGAACGATAAAAGCTTTGGAAAACTCCACATGTTGCCTGGGCCTTCCTGTGCCTGCCACCAGACTGCCAGCTTTTGGAACTTTGGAACCCTGGACCCTTCTCGGCAGCGGCTGCGTGCATGTGGGACCTTTCGCCGGTGGTGTGGGAAGTGCAGCGGGACACCACCGCAGGCCCTCGTGGGACCCCGCGCCCGCCATCTTAGGCTATGTTTTGTATCCCCTGAATGGCATATTGGTAACTCACAAGCCCAGCACCCCAATGGAGAAAAGGGAATGTAGCATAGTACCTCTGTTTTGCCTCCCTGAGTGGTGTTCTGACACCCAGTGGTGTTCTGACACCCAGTGGTGTTCT
>JANHMN010000011.1:5735168-5751041 GCA_030674055.1 Rhabdomys pumilio
ATCCACATCAATCTATCAATCAAGGAAATGCTCTACTGGCTTGCCTATAGGCAATCCGATGATTTTTATCAGGCAGCTCAGCTCAGAGGATAGTCTGTTCTGTCCAGGAATGTTTACACAGTTTGGGAAGAAGTCTTGTAAGTCTTGTAACCTGTGACTTTCTAAGCTCCCTGAGACATGTAAGTCTCATACTTCTTGAGTCTCTGTACTGGGTTAGCCTAATGCTGCTTGTATTCTAACACTAATTTGGGGTCCCCAAGGCTTTTGACCCCAAAGAGGAGAGTCCACACTGAGTGACCCTGTCCCAAATCGATTGGGATTATGCCAGCAGTCGATGGCTGTGGAGAAGAGAAAGAGGTGGGGTTGAGTTTTGGCAGGCTTAGAGGAAAAAGCAGGGAAGAGAAAAAGAAGCCACCATGGGATAGAAGAAGGTGCAGGTGAGGAGAAAGAAGAGCCACCATGGGTTAGCTGAGCCATAAAAATGTGGCCATGTGGGCTGGCTAACTGTAACTAGGAGCAGCCTAGATGAAACATAGTAAGTAATAACTTGAGTTATGAATAGGAAAGTAGATTCTAACAGCCTGGAGGGTAGGAATTGTCCAGTTATTGTGCTTCTTACAACATATTAAAATATAAATGCTGTGCATATGTGTCTTTTATCCAGGAACATGAATGGTCAAAGGTGGAAACAAACTCCATGATGAAATTATTAATATTTTTAATACAAGTCTCATAAGCTCTCCTCTGGTTCTTATATTCCTCCTAATGCCTTCTGCCAGGATGTTCTCTGAGCCTTAGAGGGTAGTAGAGTGTGTAGATGTCTGATTATTTTCCTCCACCTACAGCTAAGCATTAGGTCACTATGCCATAGCAGTAACAACTTATTCTTGTAATTTTGACCAACTACAAATCTCTGCAACTACCACTGCCCACTAGGGGTAAAAAAAAAATCAGTCAGTCTAACAGCAGAAGCAATGCACAGTGTCTTTGTGTAAACTCCTTGACTGCTGTGTCTTTACGATCCTTTCAGATGCATGTTTTACAAGTTTGTGAGATACAGGTTAAACTTCTGTGACAGCTAATTTACATGACAACTTGACACAAGTTAGGGTTATCTAAGAAGAAGGGATCTTACTAAAGAAAATTCTTCCATAGGATTGGTTGTAGGGCATTTTCTTAAGTGATGATTGATATGCTACCACCCCTGCACAGGTGATCCTGGATGATATCAGAGCAGGTTGAGTAAGCCATGAACAAGCAAGCCAGTAAGCAGCACTTCTCCATGGCCTCTGCCTCAGTTTTTGCATGCAAGTTACTGCCTTGAGTTATTTTCCTGGCTTTACTGGATAATGGACTTACAAACATGGTGTTTTATCAGAGCAATAGAGAACCTGACTAAGACAAATTATATAAAGAAACCATTTTACAGAGAATAAGGCCTATGAAGGCCTATGACTATCTACAAACAAGTATAAGTTGGTCTTGAATATCTAAGGGAAAAAATCTCTAGCACGGTCCAATAAAGAGCAAAACAGAGCCTATCCCTTGTATCAATTGCTTCATCCCACAGCAATGTGGAGGAAGTTTGATAGAAGACATCCAGATACAGTCTGGTAGAGTTTCCAGGACCCTTGGGGGAAAATGATTAAAAGCTAGTAGAAGAAACAGAGGGTGCCTAATGATTCTATTTTCTTTTGTTTTCCTTCAATAACTTATTTTTATTTATTTTGCATTCCAATCACAGCCCCCTCCTCTCCTTCCAGTCCTGCCCTTACAAATCCCTCACCCGTTACCCTCTCCCCTTCTCTGAGAAGAGGTTGCCACCCCACCCTAGGACATCTAGTCCCACCAGGACTTTCCTTTCCTGCTAAGACCCAATCAAGTCCAGGTAGGGGAAGGAGATTCAATGGCAGGCAACAGAGTCATAGACAGCCCCACTCTAATTGTTAGAGGATTTACATGAAGACCAAGCTGCACATCTGCTACAAATGTGTAGGGGGCCTAGGTCCAGCCCATGTGTGCCCTTTGGTTGGTGGTTCGGTCTTTGTAAGCACCCATGGGCTCAGGTTAGTCAACTCTAGGTCTTCCTGTGGTGTCCTTGACCCTCTACCTCAGTCAATTCTATCCCCCGACTATTCCACAAGACTCCCTGAGCTCTGCCTGATATTTGGCTGTGGGTGTCTGCGTCTGTTCCATTAGATGCTGGATGACTCCTCTCAGGAGACAGCCATGCTAGTTTTTTGTCTACAAGCAAACATAGCAGAACAGTCAAATCTCCCATGGGGTAGGGATTAGGGGATGCAGACCAGCTCCTATAGGATCATATATTTGAATGCTTGGTCACCAGTTGGTGAAACTTTTTGGTAGGGGTGGGGGTATTTAAGAGGTGTAGCCTTTGTTAGAGAAAGTGTGTCACTGGGAGTAGACTTTGAGGTAGTTCAAAACCCCACACCAGGCCCCATCTTCCCCCAACCCCCACCCTATCTCTCTGCCTGCAACTTACAGATCAGATGTGAGCTCTCAGCTACTGCTTTAGCCCCATGCCTGCCAGCTGACATGCTCCATACCACTTTGAACATGAACTAATCCTCTGAAACTGTTAGCCAGACCCAGTTAAATGTTTCCTTTATAAGTTGCCTTGGTCATGCTACCCTCTCTCAGCAATGCAATAGTAACTAATAGGGCTCTATCAACATGAAAACACATCTCTCATCTCAAAGGAAGGTAAGAAATAGTTTATTCTAGAGCCAGATAAGAGGGTAAGGTTACTGCAAATTCCATGTTCCAACATGGAAATGGTTTCGTGATGTTTTTATAGAACAGAACAAATAAAGTCATAAATCAAGGTACTTTTCAAAAACACTGGTGGAAACATTGAGCATGTGACTCCAGCAGAGCTGCCAACTCTCAGCTACTGGCCTCTAAATTAGTGACAGCCTTTTGGTCAGTGATTTTTATCTGTTAGTCAGGGGATGTTCAATTCAATACAGAGAAGAGCCAGTAAAGGTTATTTTGGAGGTGAAAATTAGGTCAAGACAAATTGTTAGACTCATCATGAAAGTTTTGATCAGCATTTGCAGACACAACTTTTTTCCAGAAATTCTATCTCACAACTCTAAGTCATTGTGCAGTCTTAGAGAAAAGATAAAAATGTCTAGTTCTCAAGCATCAGGCTCCCCTTATGCTGGTACATCCGTTCATGGAAAGGAGTTAACATACATCTTCAGGAATGGAGGCATCAGAGATATCTAGTTCACAGGCAAAATATCAGGGACTGGGTCTGTGGGCCAGATAAGTGTGAACCATCCATCCTGGTACTGATTCCCAGGGACCTTCCATCTGGTTTTTCCAGTTACTCCTTTTTTATTAGTCAGAGCCACCTCTCTGGACAGAAGACTGAGAGAACACAGCTGGGATAGACGTCCTTCCTCCCATTCATCTCTCTCATTCTTGTTTTTGCTTTACAGATTAGATTAGAGATATTTGGGGTATAAGCAAAACTGACAAAGACGAGAGCTACAGGCCACAGGAAGCAGAGGCCATCCCCATCACCTAAGTTCAAGACCCCTATGTAAGATCACATCAGGCTATCTGAGGTTTCTTCTAATAGGCCACAGAAGCCCTTCCAAACAATAGGCTGAGGAGGGGAAGGGAAAGGGGCACTCCTGATTGAATTCTCCCTCTTGCTTTCACAGACAGAAAGCAAAGATTCAAGATGTTCCTGATTCCCTCCTAGCTTTCCTCTTGTAAAACAGGAAAAAAATCAGATATTCGAGGCTTCAAGTGAAAGGTCCTAGTTTTTATAGAAGAAAAGGTACTGAAGTTTTCAAATAGTTGTCTGCCTCTATTTGCAAGGCACAGAAACTGACTGTGGGTACACCACAAGTCTAGTCATCCCAAGTCTAGTCCAGGAGTCTCAAGTTAGACACTGCTAAAGACATACACCTCTGTTGGCTTGATCATAGGGGCTGGCCACTCACTTATGACTTTATAATGTTTAGAGATATGAGATAGTAACCCTTAAAAATCAAGTTCTCTTTCTCTGATAACATTCTTTAAAAAAAAAAAAAAATGTTTTCTGTCTCCTGTCAACCCCAGTTCCCAGAATATGCCCCAGCAGATGATAAGACTCATTTAAAAAAATCATTACAGATTATTAGAAGGCCAGGTGTGTCTAGCCTGTCACCATGGGACTCCTCCACAAGACTACACCAAGTAGCCAGCATATACTAGAAAAAGAAAAATACCTTTTGTGCATATATCCTCTTAGTAAATTTTCTACACTGTTTAAGCTCACCTTCTAAAAGTCTCTCAAACAGTATCTTTATATAAATAGTTTTCTCAAAGATTCCTTAGTTGATTTCTGGGGAATGGTGGTTTGAACAGGAATGGTCTCCATAGACTCATGTGTTTGAATGCTTGGTCCATGAGAAGTAGCACTATTAGGAGTCATGGCCTTTGTTGTGTTAAGATAAAGAGAGAAAGAATATGTTTTGATGGAGGTGTAGTCAGATATGGGGAAGGGGGTGCCTCTGTAGGCCCATGCTGAGGTATCCCTTCCCCCTGAGGGACCAGTCACACAACTGTATAGTATAAAATAGAGTTTATTCAGGACATGGAGAGGGGAGTTGAGAGGGTAGTAGAGGCAGAGAAAGGCAGAGAGAGAGGGGGGAGAGGGAGAGGAGGAGAGAGAGAGAGAAAAAGAGAGAAGAGGAGGAATAGAGGAGTAAAGGATGGTCATGAGCATGTGGAGAGAGAGGGGGGAGAGAATGAGGAGAGATGAGAGAAGGGATGAGAGGACAGAGAGGGAGCAAGAAGGCAAGAGCAAGTGAGGAGGGGGCAAGAAGTTCCTTTTATAGTGAGTCAGGCACACCTGGATGTTGCCAGGTAACTGTGTGGCAAAGCTTAGACACACCTGGCTGTTGCCAGGTAACAGTAGGGTGGAGCTTAGACAAAATGCTAATAGTCTTGAAGTAGGTATGGCCTTGTTGAAGGAAGTGTTTCACTGTGGGGGCAGGATTTATGCTAAAGCTCAGACTCAGTGGCACACAGATCTTTTCCTGCTACCTGCAGATCAAGATGTAAACTCTCAGCTCCTTCTACAGAACCATGTCTGCCTGCATGCTGCCATGCTTTCCATCATAATAATAATGGACTAAACCTCTGAAACTGTAAGCCAGCTGCAAGTAAAAGTTTTCCTTTATAAGAATTGCCATGGTTATGGTGTCTCTTCACAGCAATAGAAACCCTAACAAAGACATGAGGAATTTTATGAGCACACATTTGAGCAAAGGCTTGTTATGTGTCTCTAATTCCATCTGCTACTTGCCCTCATTCAAAATCACAGTTGTACTTCAGATCACTCTCTGGACTGTATAAAGCAAAAAAATATTTTTGACTGACTTGTGTTTCCTATAAGGCTTATCTGGAAATATTACAAAACCCCATAGTTTAACAGTATGCATAGAGGTAACATTAATTGATTACATTATGTTATGTATATAGTTTGGATTCAAATTTATTTTAATAAAATAATACTTTAAGTCAGATATGGATCTCAGCCCAGCAGCTAGAGGGTATCTGTAAACTCGAAGCCAGCATGATCTACGTACTGTCTTGCAACAGAATATCCCAGGATCCAGTAGTTGTTTAGTCCACAAGCTGAATGTCTTAGTTGGTCTTCAGCTCACACCAGAGTCCCCCGAAAAATAGGTTCTAATACCAGAGAAGGAATGGACTCTGCCAGCAAGAGTGAGGGCAAGCAAGCAAAGAGCAAAAGAGTCCTCCTTCCATGTTCTTTATATAGGCTGCCACCAGAAGGTATGTCTCACATTAAAAGTAGTTCTTTCCACCTCAAAAGACCCATATTAAAACTGAGTCTGCCAGGCGGTGGTGGCAGCAACACCACTTTTAATCCCAGCACTTGGGAAGCAGAGGCAGGCGGATTTCTGAGTTCGAGGCCAGCCCGGTCTACCGAGTGAGTTCCAGGACAGCCAGGGCTACACAGAGAAACCCTGTCTCGAAAAACCAAAAAAAATAAATAAAAATAAAACTAGGTCTTCCCACTTCAAATGATTTAAATAAAAAAATAACCCCTCATAGGTGTACCAGCTGCTTGGGTTTCAGCTAACTTCAGGTGTAGTCAAGCTGACAACACAGCCAAGAATAGCTACCACACCATCCAAGGTCAACCAGGACCCAGTAAACTGTGAGACATCTCTCAAAATAGCCTGCAACTCTGGTGAGTCATCTTTCCTCTTATTTGAAGACGCCTTGAGACCCCACTGGATACACTCCAATAGTTAGAGTCTAACCAGTGTCTTCTATTCTGTGAATGGGAGGGTCAACACAGAGGAAAATTTTCCTCCATATTCCAAGTGATGCCACAGTCAAGGTCTTAAACACCCAACTGAAAAGTGTAACCCAAAATTTAAATAATTGGCGTGTTTAACAATTTAACTATCATACTCTCCCAGTGTTATACCAGAACACCAGAAGAACACCAAGAAGTGCAAGTCTGCTGTAATGGCAAAGAGAACCTTTATTCATGAGTCAGACCTGGGTCTCAAACCTTTCCCTCTGCACAGGTTAGGAATGTGACACTTGCGTCCAGGGGCTTGGAGTTTTTATACACACATATGCATAAGCAGGGTTCCTCAGGCTTTGGGGTTAGGTGACAGGAGAGGTGACAAGAGGAAGCCATCCTTCAAACCTGCTATCATTTTTTCAAACAGCAGGGTGGAATCCTGCATCTGAGGGGTTGGTGGTGGGGAGCTCTTCTGACCTAGGAAGTAACCTTATGATGCTATCAGGAACTAGTGTGTTTTTATAAACTGGCCACGGCTGTCTGGGAACACTTAATTGCCCTTCTCTCATGGCCCAAGAGTGGAGCACTTATCTTTTCAAGGATGTTTGGTCCTTGTTTCTTCTCAAGGACCGGAGCCATCTGCACTGGAGAAATATTAATTATCAAGGAGAGTGCCAGCCTTGGTGCCACAGAGGCTGAGATATGTTATCTGTTCCCAAAGCCAATATCTGCAGCTCCCCCAGGGTTGGGGGGTGGGGATTCCTTAGGGGAAGGGAGTACCGCCATGAAAAGGGGAATTGCAATATTACAGTGCCAGGCTGGGACCTCTCTGCCCTCTCTGAAAGGCCAGAGGCATTCATCTATGCTAGGAAAGGGGGAAGAGGAGGGGAACACTGTGGGAGCAGCAGGAAAGTGCAGAGGCAAGTTTCCTGTGTCTCTTCACAAGCATTAGACTTAAATCCATAATGAGATGTTATTCAGACAACTATTTCTCACTAATAATCCTCTTCTTGATAAGGAAATCCTGTCCAGATATAGGATGTTATGATGTTGGCTCAGGTCAGCACTCAGCACCTACCTGCAGCCAAGTAAAATGTGTTTACCCACTTAAATGCTAAGGTCAAATCTAAACACATCTGTCAGCCATGGAACAGCCTCTCACTGAGAGATTATTGCTTATGTTTCTATCATGTTCTTCTGCATACCGTGTTCCCTGATTAAATGAGGTGCCCTAAAGCCTGTTGTCAAACTCACAGAGTTGGGAGAAATTACCCAAGATACCCAAATGGAACATCCCTAGTAAATCTCACAAAACACAACCAATGAGATTATATTTCTCTCCCAGATGTTGATGTCTGGCCATGCTCTCAACAAGAATGAAATCTAGATTTTACTCAAGGTTGGACCATAGTGTCTGCATGGACCAGTCATTATATCTGGTACACTGACAGGGGTTTCTATTGCAGGGAGGGTACTATCAATAAAGTTATTTTATTTTATTTTATTTTATTTTATTTTATTTTACTTTACTTTTCTTATAGATTCCAAGCATTTGTTTTCACTTGTAGGAGACTAATGTAATGAGCAGCTGATTATATAGAGATTGCAGTTATACTTTGACCTGTCAAATAAAACTTATGCCAGTCTGGATGAAGAAAAGACCATTTCTCTGACCTTTCACATTTAGTTAAGATTATTGAGTGCTCAGCCTTTTAATGCAAGCTAAACAGATAAAAACCTGTACAAACTCCTGAAACAGACAAATACATTACCTTAAAAATACACATCCCTGCTCTTTCCTCCACCTGAGCAAGATGCCCAAGGGAAAGAAGGCCAAGGGGAAGAAGGTGACCCCGCCCCCACCATTGTGAAGAAACAAGAGGGCAAAAAGGTGGTTAATCTTTTGTTTGAGAAAAGACCCGAGAACTTCAGCCTCAGACAGGGCAGCCCAAAAGAGATCTCACATGTTTTGTCAAATGGCCCCGCTATATCAGGCTCCAGTGACAAAGGGCCATCCTCTATAAGCAGCTCAAAATACCTCCTGCCATTAACCAGTTCACCCAGGCCCTGGAGAGGCAAACAGCTACTCAGCTGCTTAAGCTTGCCCACAAGTACAGGACAGAGCCAAAGCAAGAGAAGAAGCAAAGGCTACTGGCCCCTGCTGAGAAGAAATCTGCTGGCAAAGGGGACATCCCAACTCAAAGACTGTCTGTCCTCCAAGCAGGGGTCAGTACAGTCACCACCATGGTGGGGAACAAGAAGGCTCAGCTGGTGGTGACTGCCCATGATGTAGACCCCATTGAGCTGGTGGTTTTCCTGCCTGGCCTGTGTCGAAAGATGGGGGTGCCCCACTGCATCATCAAGGGAAAGGCCAGGCTGGGAAGCCTGGTCCACAGGAAGACTTGAACAACAGTTGCCTTCACACAGGTTAATTCAGAAGACAAGGGTGCTCTGGCTAAGCTGGTGGAAGCTATTAGGACCAATTACAATGACAGATATGATAAGATTTGCCTCCACTGGGAAGGCAATGTCCTGGGTCCTAAGTCTGTGGCTGGCATTGCCAAGCAAAGGCTAAAGAATCCGTCACTAAACTGGGTTAAATGGATACTGCTACACTGTCCATAAATATAATTAGAAAACTTAAAAACACACACACACATTCCTTGCTAGGTAGTGTTAGTATTCTGTCTAAACTCCACCTCTACAGTTACCTGGCAACAGCCAGGTATGCTCCTCCCCACAATTACCTGGCAACCGCCAGATAGGCCTGGCCCACTATAAAAGGGGCTGCTTGCCCCCTCCTCTCTCTCTTAATCTCTTACTCTCTTACTCTCTCTCTTACCCTCTTGCCTCTCTGTCCCCTCCCCACTTCCTCTCTCTCCACGTGGTCATGGCCGGCCTCTACCTCTACTTCTCTACTCTCTTCTTCTTCCACCTTCTTCTCCCCACCTTTGCCCTATCTCCTGAATAAACCTCCTCCCCCTTAGAACCGTGTGGTCTGGAGTGGTCTGTTCTGAGCCTCAGTCGGACTTCTTAGAACAACTAACAGGTAGTGGTGGCACACACCTTTAATCTGAGCACTGAGGAGGCAGAGGCAGGTGAATCTCTGTGGGTTCAAAGTCAGCCTAGGCTATAAACCAAGTTCTAGGATAGCCAAGGCTACACAGAAGAAACCATGTCTAGAAAAAAAGCAATGAATGAATGAATGAGTGAATAATACATTTCTATATATAAGCATGTGAAAAATGTATTCAGCCATATGTGTGTGTGTATATATATATATATGACAGTGCATGTCAAGGATTTTTTTTTGGGGGGGGGGGGATGGCTCTCCTGCATATTCCTCTCCCATGACATAAGCTTCTTCAAGATAAAAGATGGATATTCTTTTGATTATACCTTTGATAGGGCTGTTATTTTTATTACATGTATTTTGCAGATGCATGTTATAGAAAACACCCAAAGGAGTCATGCCACCATCAGATAGCTGCCCTTCACCCCAATCCCAGGCCTTAACCACTAAACTCTCCTGCAACCTCTTAGACTGACCCTCCCCAAGGACATCCTGACTTCTGTTGCTTTCCATGGCAGGAAGTAGCCAAAAGAATTGTCTCCCCAAACCTTAAAAGCAGTTAGGGTGACCTCTGAGAAAGAAGAATGAGGGCACGGGACTCAAAAAGCTTCCAGGTAGGAAGGCAGACAGGGGAAAGAAGTTCCAGGTAGATTCATGTCCTTTTAAAAGTTTTGTCCAGATTACAATTTAGTTTTGACATTCCTCCCTCCAAACCCTTCCATATGCTCCTCCCTGCTCTCCTTTAAATTCATGAATTCATGGCCTTTTCCTTTTTACCAACTGTTATTACATGTACACATGTATATGGATATACATATATATTTCTAAAATATAACCTGTTCAATCCATATAATGCTACCTGTATGTATGTTCTCAGGGCTATTTGTCACAGGGCAACCAATTGTTGTTCTTCCCTGGGAGAGGGAAGAACAGCTTTCCTCAGTTGCCTATAGTTCTTTGTATGGAACTGAGGTCTCCTGGACTTTTTCTATCCAGTTTGGTATGCTCATGTACTTTTCACTGAAATATTAATTCCCAAGTTATTGATTTGATTCTTCTCTCTCTCTCCAAGATAAAGACCCAGTGTTTTGATTTTTGTCTTTTGTTTTTTTCCTATTTGAGGGAACTGTTAAGTGAGACTGTCAAATCTCCCATGGTGGGGGTCAGGGTGAGCAGGTTCAAGTACCAATCAGTTTCCCTTTCTTTGTCTGAATTATCCAATTCCCAACCATAACCCAAACCAGCCAATTCTGAAGAAGAAAGAAAATTTACAACATCCTCAAATTTATAAAACTTGGAGCTCTGCCAAACAAACTTGGATTCCAGATCTGGAGCTCCTTCTCTACTAGGGAAGTCTGTCTCTCTGTGTGCCTTGTCTGTTTGTGCTTCTGCTTTCAATAAAACTTGGCTGAGTGCTAAGACCTTGCTTTTCCTGCCTTCCTATTCTTTAAATAAGCAGATAAATTGAATCTGTTCCTGAAACCTTAGATGACCTTACCACAGTGGCAGCAAAATGACCCTCCCTCTCTAGCAGCTTAGCAACATAAATATTAAGAAGGCAACTTGACAACCTGACCATTTTGTTGGGAATTGGTTCTAATGCTTTGTCTTAATTCGGCTCCCAAAGCCCTGCTTCCAGACCTGAGGATCCATGTCCCCAGCTGGCTTCAATTGATAGGTAATAAAGAATTGCTGTATAGCCAATGACTGGGCAGAAAGACGGAGACAGGACTTTTAGATTGCTTGGGCAAAGGATGGATAGAAAAGGGGAAGAAGAGGAGAATGGCCAAGACTTAGAAGGAGAGGGATCAGATTTAAGAGCTGCAGAAGAAAACTCATCCAGCAATGTTGGTGGAAAGGGAAAGTGGAGCTCAGAAGGTAACAGGGCAGCAAAGATAAAACATAGATTTAGAAAGTGTTAAGCCAGGAATACCAGAGGGAAATGTATGCTAGCCTCAGGAAGGTTTAGAAATGCCCAACCATTGAGCTAGTCAAAGCATATCAAAGTTAGCTAGCATATGTGTGTCTTTCATTTGAGAATCTGGAGAGCTTTTGGGCAGGTGCAGCCCATGCATCACCCACCAAAAGGCAAAGTGATTTAACTAATTCACTGCTACACTGCTATTTTTAACTATTAAATATAAATATTTTATAAATATATAAAAATATTTTTAACTATGTTAAAAATAGCAGTTCTACCTCAGGGCCTATAACTTCACCAGACATAGGAATTTAGGTGGGATTACAGTGTCAGACATGAAATTTCCTCTTGTGGAGGAGGACTCAAATCCAACTAGAAAGTAGTTGGAACCACTATTTGCCAGTGGGTGGATCTTATCTGTCACATCAACAATGTAGTATGGGCAAGCATCCAGCTCAGAGTAAGACAATTAATTCTTTTTTATTTTTTTCCTCAGAAGCCTGCATAGCATCTTCAGGCTCAGTGAAAGCTAGCCAGAAGAGAGGAAGTTTCCCAGCCTGTTTTGAGATTGACCTCTGTGCTTCCTGGATTCAATATGTGTAGAACTTTTGGCGATCAGGTCTTACCATGTAGTTATAGTACATATCTGATGGCAATGTCAATAACCTGCATGGTTTTAGATACTTCTGAAGCCTCCCTCACCAATAATTCCTAAGGAGGTTACCTATGTTCTGCACTACAACTTTAATAGTCCACGCCCTCTGGGTTAACAGCCAAATACACTCTGAATAATCCTGTATCAGTATGGAGAAGAACTGGGTTTAGTTGTGGTCAACTTGAGTCACCAAATGGCTTCAGGAAAGAAGATTCGCTTCCTGGACACTCTTTATATTTTATACACATCTGAACTGAAAAATTTTGTCTCTGAACTTCCTTCCTTCCTTCCTTCCTTTCTCTCTCTCTCTCTTTCTTTCTTTCTTTCTTTCTTTCTTTTTTTCTCTCTTTCCTTCCTTTCAGAGATGCTAGAAGTAACTGGTACATTTTATAAGGCTGCAGTGTGATGCAGTGGGAGGAGGTGCCTTAGCAGGTCCACGCTGAGGCATTCCCCACTAGACCATATACTAGACCATATGACTGATTGGCCTAGTATAAAATGAAGTTTATTTGGGACATGGGAAGGGCTCTGGAGAAAGGAGTAGAGGTAGAGAAAGAAAAGAGACAAAGAAAGACAGAAAGAGAGAGGAGAGAGAAAGAAGGGAAGAGGCCAGTCAGGAACACCTGGGAAGAGAGAAAGAAAGTGGAGAAAGGGATGAGGGGAGAGGAAGGGAAAGGGAAAGGAAGAGAGAGAGGAATGAAGAGAGAGAAAGAGAGAGAGGAAGAGAGAGAGAGGAAGAGAGAGAGAGAGAAGAAAGGAGATAAAAAGAGAGAAACTCAAATAGTCTTCTTATAAGTGAGCCAGGCTCATACAGCAATAGCCTAGCTGTTGCTAGGTAACTGTTGGGCGGGGCCTAGAGGAAATGCTAACTGTAACTATCATCTTTTTATTTCTTACTTTTCTAGAACTAACCATTAAAAAGTTTTACATAGTCACTATTTCCTTTATAAGTACCATCAAATATATTTATCTTGCACAGTTTATTAATTGCATTGTACCATCAATTATCAGTGCTTTCCACACTAACTGGAGAGCCTCTGTTAGCATTCTGTCTAAACTCCACCCTTACAGTTACCTGACAACAGCCAGGTAGGCTTGGCCCACTATAAAAGGGGCTGCTTGTCCCCTCCTCTCTCTCTCTCTCTCTCTCTCTTGCTCTCTTACTCTCTTGATCTCTTGATCCTGTAAGAATTTTAGTGTAAGAATTTCAAGCCTCAGCTTAAATTTAAAATTAAAAAAAACTCAGGTTTGGGTTTAGGTTTAAACTCAAACATTAACTTCCCCCAGGGACACATCCTGGGAAGAGCACACTCCAAAGATTTGAACACACATTCCAGGAGAGGGCTCAAGATAAGAAGTAATCAGGAAGCTGAGCTCCTTAATGTAATAAACCTGGGTAAATGGAAGAAATCTGAGTTACCTAGAAACCGGGTCTGGGAATGGCTGTTGGAGTTTAGTCTTTGTGGTTATTGTTTAAAAGGTAATTGTATAACTGCCCTCGTGAATTCTGTGAAAATGGCATATAAACTGTCCTTAGCTTTAGTTCAAGGTTCCTCTTGCCTGAATGCAAGGGAACCCCAGTGCACTGGTTATCAATTTGTCAATAAACCTCATGTTATTGCATCAAATCCGCTGTCCGTGAGTGTTTCTGGGGGAGCGTGTCCTCTGGTTTGGATCTTTGGGTCCAACAATCCCTCTGTCTTCTTGCCCTCTCCCCTTCCCTCCCTTTCCCCTTCTCTCCACGTGCTCATAACCTGTCTCTACTTCTCTACTCTCTCTCTCTCTCTTTCTCTCCCTCTCTCTGCCTCTACTATCCTCTTAACTCTCCTCCCCATGCCCTGAATTAACTCTACTCTATATTATACCAGTGTGAGGCTGGTCCCTCAAGGAAAGATATGCCTCAGCATGGGCCGGCTGAGACATCCCCTTCCCCCATACCTCACCACACACACCCACAGAATGTATTCTTTATCTTTTTATAAACACATCAGCCTCTAGTAGCTTTCAGTATAATCAAAATTGAGAGTCAGCTCTAGATGCCACTGATCTCACTAAAGAAAGTTGTCCTTAGCCGGGCGGTGGTGGCGCACGGCTTTAATCCCAGCACTTGGGAGGCAGAGGCAGGCAGATTTCTGAGTTCGAGGCCAGCCTGGTCTACCAAGTGAGTTCCAGGACAGCCAGGGCTACACAGAGAAACCCTGTCTCAAAAAACAAACAAACAAACAAACAAAAAAACCAAAAAAAAAAGTTGTCCTTAATGATATGCTTTTGTAGGATCCCTTCACATACTACAAATGTTAGTCAGAGATCTTTAGAAGAACAGAACTCATTGAATGGATATATAAGTGGGAGTGTTTTATTGGCTTACATGCTAGGGCCTGAGTAGTCCCATTATGCCTACCATGTTGGTATCAGGCTCCAAACCCAGTGACATTACATCTAGGCCAAGGCAACTGCCATACATTCCCAGAATCCACCTGGCTACCTCACCTTTACCTGGGAGAGGCTACGTCACCACCCATATAAAACAGGCAGAACCCTCTGACCTCTCTCTCTTCTTCCTCTCTTCATCCATCTTCTTCTACTTCTCCCCCTGTAGAGTGAAAAATTATAAAGACCATTTTATAAAATATATACAGGCTCACTAGTTCCAGGAAGGCAGAACTGAATGTAGGATTTCAGGCCTTCACTGCCCGATACATTCCTCAAGCCTCAGGGAAGAAAATCCACCTGTGGGTGGGGTAGGCCCAAAGCAGGAAGACACATTCCTGGCCACAAAGAAAAGTAAAAAGGCATGCCCAGACAAGTCCTAACTAGCCATCCTGCCGCCTCTGCAAGTCGCTGATATTTGAAATAACCAATCATGTGTAACCGCACGAAAATTCCTTCCTTTCCCTACCCCCTACTATAAAAGGTTCCTTAGCCTACCACGCGGGGTCAAACTGTACTCTTGTATGCAGTTTGAACGCTGGCTGCCAGCTCTCTTCCCTAATAAACCTCTGCTAATTGCATCCAGGTACGGTGTCTTGGAGTTTGTGGGTGTTCGCGACTTCCCGAGACTTGAGTAAGGGTCTCCCGAATTTGGGAGTCTTCACCCCAACCCCCCAATCTTTGCCCTATCTTCTGAATAAACCCCCCTTGGAACCCTTTGGTCTGATGTGGTCTGTTTTAAGCATGGACATCTAACACATCACATCACTGAGAATCTGGTAGCTCCTTGGTCCACAAAGCTGGATATAAACTATCCTAATATGGGGCTGAAGGCCAGGAGGATCACTGGAGAGCTACTGGTCCATACTAAAAAGCTAGACTCTGTCAGCTGAAGATGGCCATACCAGCAAGACAGATGCCATCAGCAGAGAGAGGAGGTGGGAGAACAGCTCTGCTTCATTCTTCTATCTCTTTATATCCAGGCTGCCACAGGAATGTGCCACCCACACTGGGGAAAGGCTTTTTTTCCCTCAGTTAATGCCTCCTGGGTGGAGTCACTCTCACAGAGGCCTGCCTCTTAGTTGATTCTAATCCACAGTTAATATTCAAGAATAAGCATCAAACATGACATTTTTGTTGTCCTAGTTGCTGTCTAAAACAGCATGTGTCAAAACTCAAGTCTCCCCCACACTTTCTAAGGACAACTAAAAAACAGAATTTGTGGCCAATTATATTTTTACATTTTAACTTGAGTCTGACAAAATTACTTTTCTTGGCATATTTAATTTAAAATGTGTGTGTAAAAAATATGTGTGTGTGAATATAAACATATTTAGGATAAATTTTGAACTTGTAATTATGTCATCAATGCCATGGGAGCTATTGGCCTGTCTACCTGTTGCCTCATTGAAAAGGGTGGTTTTCAAGGTTCTTATCTTAAAAGAAAGAAAGAAAGAAAGAAAGAAAGAAAGAAAGAAAGAAGGGAG
>JANHMN010000011.1:5763048-5800871 GCA_030674055.1 Rhabdomys pumilio
TTTGGACTTCCTTACTTTCTCTAAAGTCTCCTCCCTGACTTGTGGCTGTTGGTCTGCCATGCATCTGACCTTGACATCAGCTTAAATAGCATAGCCTTTTTCCTTCTTTCCTCTATCCTTCTCCTCCAGGTAGCTGCTAAGGTTTACACCTACCCTAGAGTTTTCTTTTAAACTATAATAAAAGTGTCTTTGAGTTTCCATTTGAGCCCATTCTTAAATTCTTTTATTAATAAGACTAAGAAACACAAGAAGGGGCCCTCACTTCCCATTCTTATTTCAGAAGGAGACTTCATGCTACCTCTTTGAGACCTCTGGCTGTAAGAGTGGCAGAACAGTGTCTCTGTCCTCTGCAGTCCTGACTTTGAGCTTGTTTTTGAATCCCCATGCCTTCAAGAACTTTCGCCATTAAACAGTAAAAGCACGATTTTCTTCAAGAGAACCCTGGAAGACAAAGCCAGTCATGAAACAGCACCCATATCTAATGGTTCAAAAGAATTCCAAATTGCTCAAAAGAATCCAACAGCAAATAAAAAAGTAAAGCCTTGGGTGCACCAGTCAGAGACTTCCCAGGTTTTCTAAAGAATCCAAAGTCTACATTTAGCTCTCTATCTCCAGGAAGTAAAAAGCAGCCAATTCTGCTGAGGAAGAAAGCCAGGAAAATGTAGAGCAGGTAACTCCAGCAGTTTCTGCGAACATCCATCTTTCCTCTCTACCAGGGTCAACCCTCCAAGATTGGCAGATACCCCAAAAATGTGTCTTTGTCTCTTCATGGTTGCCACTTTGTTACTGAACTTAATAATAATCTTCCTTTCTGTCATGCCTGTTACATGTTTCTGTCTCTCTCCCTAATAAGATTTGTTACTTGCAGAACAATTTTGTTTTAAAAGAATTTAAAACAATACTATGTTGTTATCTCATTTGTTCTGTAACATAACTTTCCAACTGGAATCTGGCATAATAATACAAATAGAATTATTAGTCATCATGATGGCTAATCTTTGTTGTCAACTTGACTACATCTGGAATTAACTAAAACCCAAACAGCTGGGTATACCTGTGGGGGATTTTTCTTGACTGAATCATGTGAAGCAGAAAGGCCCACCCTAATCCAAATCTTTTTAGGAGGGAAGATTCACATTAAATTTGGGCCACACCTTTTGATAGAAGTCTTTATAAAGGACATGGAAGAAATAAGTACTTGTTCTTTGCCTGCTTGCCCTTATTCTTACTGACAAGTTAAGCCTTTCACTGGTATTAAAGCTTACTTCGTGAATTCCACTGTATATTGAAAATCAGCTAGCTTTATGGACCAAACAACTTTTGGATTTGAAAGCTTTCCATTGGGTGACAGCCATTGTTGGAATAGTTGGACCATAACCTATAAGCCAATCTAATAAATCCCATACATATGTATCTGTATCTGTATATATAGTGTGTCTGTGTGTAAATATGTATATATGTGTGTATATATAAATATGCATATATATATATCCATGATATGTATTCATTCTATCAGTTCTATTTTCCTAGAGAACCTAGACTAATATAGTAACAAATAAGATTAGATATTAGAAATCAGTATTTCATAAAGTTAGAAGTAACCACCCCCTATGAAGGCCTGTTTCCCTCACCTACTGCCTTTACCTCTTTGGCCACATTGCACTCTTGATTATTCTAAGTTCAGATGTAACACTTCCACCATATGCCAGTGTGACATCAGATATAGAAGGTACAAAAAGGAAACCTAAATATCATACTTAGATCATGTTGGCTGATAAGTTTAATAACATCAAAGAATTTATTCCTTAAAGGCCCCCTCTCTGAAGACTGCTCTCCTAAACACTCAGCCTCATCTTACAGATCCTAGGGAACCTTGGGACATAAAGCAATGTTTGTCCTCTATATGTACAAAATGGGAACCTGGAAAAACAGGGGAAGCTATAAACTGAGATTCCCTCCTCCAAAGGCCACACCTGTTAGAGAATCTCATTCTAACCGACTATACTACCAAGATGAACCTTTAATCTCAGCACTGGGGGGGGGGGGGGGGGGCAGGTGGGCCTCTGTAAATTCAAAGCCAGCCTTATCTACATAGCAAGTTCTAGGGCAGCCAGGGCTTCATAATAGAAAATCCTTATCTTTAAAAGACCAAACAAACAACAACAAACAAATAAATAAGAAAAGAAAAGAAAAGAAGAGCAATTACTACTTCACTACTTTTACGACACTACCACGGTGGTGGAGAGTAGAATGTTGTATATCTGGATTCAAGTTATCTTTAAAAAAAAAAAAGAATGATTTTGTTTTATTTTATGCATATTAATGTTTTGCTGGAATGTATACATGTGCATTCCATAAACCAGCAGAGAATAGAGAGCACTGGATTCCTTGGAACTGAGTTACAGATGACTGAACTACCCTGTGAGTGCTGGGAACCAAACCCAGGTCCTCTGCGCTCTTAACCACCCAGACATTTCTCCAGCTCCAGAGCTTCAGCCATTCATTGCTGATGTCTGCGGAAGGCACAAAGTCCTTGCTCACAGATAAGTTCTAGGAAAACCAGTTATATAGAATATTCAGGGTTGTCTCTTCAAAATAAGAGATGTATAGCCTGTTTTCCACCTAGAAGGCTGGGAATTGATGAGGTTAATAGTCTGGTAACCTCTGTGCTGTCTGTATGGCCAGGACACACCAAGCTCCCCAAAACCAAGGCAATTCTTATAAAAGAAAGCCTTTAACTGGGCACTTGATTACAGTTTTCAGAGAGTTAGTCCATAATCACCATGCTAAGAAGCAGACAGTAGCTGAGAGCTTTATATCATGATCCATAGGCAGAAACCAGAGAGAGACTGGGAATGGTGTGAGCTTTTAAAGCCTTAAAGCCCACCCCCAGGGACACACTTCCTCCAAGAAGGCCACACATACTTCAAAAAAACCACAACTCCTAATCCTTAATCACCAACTGGAGACTTAGCATTCCAATACATGAGCATAGGCAGGTCATTCTCATTCAAACCACCACACCCCTGTGCCCATTCCCACTTATGCATTTGAAAAGTGCTGTGATATATGACTTCTTTTTCTGCTATAACCACAATACACTCCATGAAGTGGTTACTAAGGTGGAAAGTGGGTTTTAGGTAACCTAATCCGTGTCCCAGACAAGCTCCAGAATAAACTATTTTTTACTCCTTTGAGGTGAGAGCTCTATTTCTGCACTGACACAATATATCCACATGACATGTGTTCCTAATTTCCTTAATTTCATAGTTGAGACACTGGTAGAAACAAGTTACTGCTGGACATGTCGTTGTGTATATGGGCACAAATGAAATACAGTGGCATTCTGCCTGTGTATTTGTAGTCAAAACTGAGCCAACTACTGCTTTTGTAAAAACCCAAGATGGAGCACATCCTGAAAGCTATGGTCTCACACAAGTTAGAGCAGAGCGATAACTTAGAGCAGGAAACAGCCCCATCCCCACACTACCCAGAAATCTACTTTGCAGTTATTCGCTTCTCCTCCAAGCTGCATCTGCCTCTACACCTCACTTCACCTAGAGCTACACACTTGCTAACACTCAGCACCCTTCATCATCCTACCTCACAATTACACGACTACAGTTGCAAAGCAGCCACCCTCAAGGAAAGAAGTCTGGCCACAAGGCAAGAGCCCTCTCACTTCCTTAGTCACCTGAAGTCATATGAAAACTCACTCAGTGCAGGATCTTTGAACAGAAATATTTGGTCCTCACTGGGGCTTGAGCCATATCAGCAGTAATTTGCTGAGTAATTAATGGTGGTCCAAAGAGCTTTGCCCTAAAGCATATATATTCTATATTATAAAAACATCATGATAAGGCAAAGGACTAGGTCAAGAACAATGTTGCTTTGCCTTTCCATTGCTTCCTGTCCCCAGTAGTCCTCTGTTCCGCATTTGACTTCCCCATTCACTTACCAGCAACACAAGAATACATTTAACTAAAATGTTGACCAGCCTTGCCAGACAGAATAATCTTCTACAGCCATGCTCAAACACCTGGTTAAAGCCAGACAACTAAGTTTCATTTCCTTATGAAATTTCAGTAACTCGTTAATCAAAACCACACACTACCCAAAACATCCTTAATCCCCCAAACTACTCCTTCTATTGTTTAAATTAATATTGATGTACTAATTCTTACCTTAACTACATTTTCTTACTAACGTAGTTTGGTTGAAATAAAATGGATGAGAAAATTGGTGTGGTGGTATTTAATCTTACCACTTAGGATCCCACCACCATTTAATCCCAGCACTTAGGATACAGAAGCAGACAGATCTGAGTTTCAGGCCAGCCAAGACTACATAAGTGAGATCTTGTCTCAAAAACAAACAAACAAACAAACAAACAAACAAGAGAAAAAGACTTTACATAATGGAATCTTGTTCAGTGCTACAGAAAAAGTGAAATTATAGTATGAATAAAATTGGAAAGATTTATACTGAGTAAAGTAATCCAAGCTCAGAAAGACAATCACTGTATGTTCTCTTGTTTGTACACCTTAGCTTCAAATCTCTCTGTGTTTGAACCAGAACGAGTGTAAAAGCCAACAAACTAGAAAGGAGTCAGCAGGGAAGTCAGATACCTAACATTAGGAGGAGGGGCAGCAGAGGATGGGTGATATAAAAGGGGATGGGACCACCATGCGAAGTTTTAACAGGAATAGCTATATGGAATAAGGAGAAGAGGAAAATTAACCAAACAAAGAATGTATGAAAAAGCACCGTAGAAACCTATAACTGTGTAAGCCATACTGCTCTTCCAGAGGAATCCCACTCTCAGAATGCATGTCATGTGGCTCACAACTTCCTGTAACTCCAGCTCCAAGGGATCCAATAACTTCTGGCCCCTGTGAGCCCAAGCACATATGTGACATACATTCACACAAACATGTACACATACACATAAGTAAAAAAATATATAATATATCTTACTGTTTATGGTGGGACAGAGATAGCCTACATAAAAGCCATGGGTTAATGAATAAAAATTCCAGTGCCATATGTAAAATACCACCTCATGGTTGGCAATGTAAGCCCCAGAAGCCACCAAGCAACAAAGGCACTTGCCATTCCTCTTGGTTACCCACCAGAATTTGATGTTCAGACGCTATTGTTGAATACACCACACTGTTTAGATGTATGATATAGAGAAATCAAGATGGAAGAGAGCTTGAGGCGTCCTCCCTGCTGGCTAGAATGTGTTATATGGGCTTCTGGGATGATAGAAATGACATTTTCCCCATCTGTGAATCCCATAGAACCCCATTTGGCAAGATATGCCCAGCAGCATGCTAGTAGCATGACCATTACTGGGATAGACTACAACTCTCTGCTTGCATCTGAGGCCTGCTCACAGCAGGGACACATGCCTGTACTGTAAAGAACTGCTCAAGAACCTCATTTCTAGGAAAGCCATAAGGAGGTGGGGGTAGGGTCGGGGGAGATTTACTACCTGCTGTTTAGTTAATCTCACACAGCACCAAACCGCCTTCCAAGTGTCTACATCTATAGACAAATGCCACTCTAAGCCTTAGAGAAGCTTCTCTGCAATGAACAATGTATTTAGTGAATGGAGACTCACGGCTGCTCAAGGTGCCTAAAGAGGACATTTACACCACTCCCTCTGGGGTTGGGGATTCAGCTCAGTGGTAGAGCACTTGCCTAGTAAGCACAAGGTCCTGGGTTCGGCCCTCAGCACTGAAGAAAAAAAAAAAAAACCAAAATACACCACTCCCTCTCAGACAGCATGACAGGAGAATGTGAAAGCAGGAAGACATGGAAAAGGACTGTGAAATGCTGTCATCCAAGAATGACATAAACACTACAACCATGATCTCATCGCAGCTGTGGTGGCCTCACTGGGCTTTCACGAGAGGGTGTGCCAAAAATCAAACCTGAACTGAGAAGCAGCACATCGGGCCTCACCCCTCCCTGATGAACTACTGAATTCTAGTACATGATGAGGAATGGGGGCCGTCATTGCACTCAGTTATGCAACCACTGGTGAACCCACCAGGCTCCAATGGATCCTTACAAATGCAAGGTAACACAGATGACCCTGGCTAACTCTATGGGTCACAAGAGACAGGAATGTAGGAAAGGGACAAGTAGAGAGGAAGTGGTGCTAGCAGGATTGGGAAGGAGATATGAAAGAGTGAGTGGTGACGATGATCAGAATGTGTTGTATATATGGATAAAGTTGTAGATGAACAAATCTAATTAATAATAAGAGATCTGGGAAGAGGAAGTTTGGGAGTATGATTGAAGTCCTGCAGTGTGGAGAAGTCCCAGGGCACGATTAGCACCAACATGATCCCCGACAATACTGACTGCAAATGCATACTGACTGCCAGGTGACTCTGCACCTGGTGCCTCAGGAGGCTCCATGTGTGTGCCAACCTTTGCACCAGATTGCTATGAATTTGCAGGACACAGAGGAGTCTCCCAGATCTGGCCATCAGCATAAGTTTAGCTAATGCCCATACAGCAGGGACTCTTTTGGGGCCCTGGACATGGGACATCATTAGCTGAGGAAAGGGAAAGAGAAACTGTATATTTTCATGAATCAAACCTCTCATGAAAATTCGCCTAACCATTTCCAACTGCTCCAGAAAATACACGTGTGCTGGCTGGAGGCAAGATCATCTAAGGGTCCCTTGGCAGCTGGCAGCCAGAGTGCACACTGTATTCTGCACCTAAGCTCAAATAGCTGCCTGTGAAACAAGAGAACACACTCTGTGTGTCCCCCAGTCTGTGACAACATACACCACAACCAAAAAAAGAAATCTGAAGGGGAAAGAAAAGGAGAAGTGTCCCCTACACTAACACAAAGTTCCTAAGGGTGCTGGGAAAACAGAAAAAAAAAACACAAATTAGGAAGACAAAGATAATAGATTGCCTCCCGTTGGACTGTCCAGATGTTCCTGGTGCGGATCTGAGTTGGGAGAGAACCTGTGGGGTGTCCGGGAACATCTGTTGAAGCATACTGGTACATTTGGGTGCAGTGAAGTGGTCTGGTGACTCGTGGTTAGGAAGGGAAGTGATGGCTGCACAGCTAGCTCAGTGGTAAGAGAACTTGCTGCGCTTTGAGAGCATCCACATCAGGTGACCCACAACCAACTGCAACTCCAGTTCCAGTGATCCAGCGCCCTCTTATGGCTTTTGTGGGCACATGCATTCATATGCACATACCCACACAAAACTACAGACACGTACATATAATAAAAAACTAAAATAAACTTTAAAAAGCAAAAGGAGGTAGAGGAAATAGTAGGAATAAAAAGATTTAAATGGAATTAGTGGAGAAGGTAGAAGTGGGAGGGAAATCAACTGAAACAGGAATGTGTTGGGGGAAAGCCACAAGGAAGCTTAGTACTTTAGGAACTAACTAAAATATGTAATTTTCTTTGAAGAGTTTGAACAGGGGGCTGCAAAGATTGTTCAACAGTTAAAAGCACTTGCTGCTCTTCCAGAGGACTCCCAAGTCAGTTCCCAGCACCCACATGGCCGCTTACAGACATCTTTAACTATATTTCCAAAGGATCCACTGCCTTCTTTTGGCCTTTGGGGCCACTGCATGCATGTGGTGCACAGACATACATGCAGACAAAACATCCATACACATGAAATAAAAATGAACATTTAAAGAGAGAGAAGAGAATATCATAACGGCTCCCACCTTCAATTCTACCACTTGGGAGGCAAAGGCAGGTTTATCTCTGTGAGTTCAAGATCAGCTTGGTCTACATAGAGAGTTCCAGAACAGCCAGACCTACATAAAGACATCCTGTCTCAAAGAGAGAGAAAGAGACAGAAACAGACAGACAGATACACACACACACACACACACACACACACACACACACACACACACGGAGAGAGGGAGAGAGGGGAGAGAAGGAGAGATTGAATAGAGAGAGTCTGAACATTTCCTGTATGGTCAGATAGTTATCTGCTTTCAGAAGCCATAGGGCCTTGTTATATAACAAAGATTGACCTTGACCTTGAGATCATTCTGCTTCAGTCTCTCAAGCACTAGGATTATAAGTGTTTGCCACTTTTAGTTGGAAAGTTGGGAAAAAAATTAGCACAAAGATATTATATTAGAGCTAAGTTGTATTAATTTCAGATAGCTCTATAAGGTTCCTAGAAAAGGAAAGAGAGAACTTTACCCTAGGTTTTATGAGTTACATCCAGTGGCTGGAGACAGAGCTCCACAGATAAGTCTTACCAACACAAGTCTAATGACCCACACTTAAGCTCCAGACAAACGTCAGAAGCCAGATGCAGAGGCAAGCATCTGTAATCCCTGTCCTTCCATAGCAAGATGGGAGGCAGGGCTAGGAGTTATCCAGAAGCACATGGGCCAGCTGGCACAATAGCAGGAAAAGAGGTTCTTCCTGACCAAGCGAGAACTGATCTCCACAAATAAACAAGTACAAGGTAAATGTCTACTGAGAGATGTAAAGGAGAAACTCAGATACTCACTAATTCATTCTCCATCGGTACAGAAATCTCCACACGCCTTGCTTTCCAAGTACCAGCTCTTCCATTCAAACTCATAAATAAAAAGCAAGGCTTCACTAATCTTCAGGACAAAGGTCACTCACAGTTCACACTATGAAGCATCTAAATTTAGAGATTTGCCACTGGAGCAAAACGTCTATGCACTAGTAATAGAACAAGACAAGCTTTCCAAACTATGCCAGGCATGTGCTTGCAATGCTGTCACCATGGGGCCAGGCTCTGTGCCTGTGTGCTGGTGACCTGGGAGACCTCAGCCTTTTCCAGGCCAGTTACTGAGTGATCTAGAACTGCAAGCAAATAGACATGGCTTTTAACATACATTTAAAAGAAACACTCAGGGGCTTGAGATGTAAGCCCAGGGTCAGAATACCTGTCTAGCATTCGTGTTACCCAAAATTTGATTCTCCAGCACTCAGAACTATGAATCACAAGTAAATAAAATTATTATTTTAATACATCATACATGCACATAATAGGTCTAATTTTTATGTCAATTTTTTACTAGAAAAAGCATAGGTCTCTTCAACCTCTGACCCTTTGACCTGGGTTCTACAGTTCCGAGTCAACCATGGTTTAAATTGTCATGTCACCTTTTTGTGAAGACATTATAGGGGCAGAGACACACTTTCATATACCTTTAGAGGACAGGACTCTCATTGGGGTGTTCAGAGGGCTAGCTTGTGTTTGTTTTGTTTTTGATTAAATTGGCTTTAGTATAACAATATCTACAGACCAGTCATTTAATGTTTAATTGTAGTTTCCCAAAACATTTTATAGTTTTCAGAAGGAATATTGTGAAGCCTATTCCCATGATACTAGTATATCAAATTACCTTTCTTCCAGCTATTTATGATCTTTCTCAATATTTCTAAATACAGTGTAGTTTTACGATAAATTGTATTTCTCCATCAGAAGGAGTAAACTGTCTTCTCCATAATATCCTTTGTGTAAGAATGTATAACACAGGATAGCAAGTCTAAAGAGGACCTACTGAAGCCTGGGTACATGAAGGTGGGGACATGTCTACAAAACCAGCATGTGGGAGATTGAGAGAGGACGATTGCTATGAGTTTAAGATCAGTCTGACAAAACAAGAAACAAAACAAATGAAAAATATTTTAAAGGCCAGGCAAGGTGGCTCATGTCTATAACTCCCACACTTGAGAAGCTGATACAGGAGAATTGCCACAAGTTCAATGCTAGCCTGGGCTTCATAGTGAGTTCAAGGTCATCCTGGGCTATAGAGAAAAAAACCCATCTCAATATCAAAACCAACCAACCAAAATAGGATCCAGAGAGGCAAGTTTCAGAAAACCTTTGTCCTCTAGCCATGTGATGCTTACATCTACCTTGAGTCGCACCTGTAGTTAACATATGCTCGTCTGTGAATTCTTTTACCTTTAATTTTTAATTAGAGTTTCTTTCTTAAAACTTGCTTTTCCAAGTCAATATAAGAAATAGTATATCTCTTTTTACTCTTTCTTTATTTCCTTCTTCATAAGTCCTGTTCTTAAAGTACAGGACAAAGCACGGGAGGAAGAAACAGTATATGAGGAGCTGGAAAGATGGCTTAGTAGTTCAGATCATGTAGTGTCCTTGCAGGGGACCAGGGTCAGTTCTAGCACCTGTCAGGGGATCCAATGCCTTCTTCCTGGCCTCCGTGGGCACCAGCACTAATGTGGCACACATGCATATCCTCAGGCACATAAACATATACATAGAAGATTGGTGAGAGAAAGAATGGTGACCATTCTTGGTTGTTGTTAAATACTCACTATATCCCATGTACTGCACTTGTGTTTCTTTCCTATTTAGTCCTCACAATTATACAACATAGGTACTTTTATCTTCATTTATTTTAAATGTTTTTATGTTTTAATTTTTTTTGTTGTTGTTTGGTTAGGGTCTTGCTATATAATCTAGACTGGCCTCAAATCCTGATCTTCCTGTCTCAAGGTCCTCAGAAGTGAGATTACAAGTGTGAATTGCCACTCCCTGACTTACCCTCATTTTGAAGATGAGAAGACAGGCTGAGAAAGGTTGGCATATTCAAGTATGAGGCTACTAGGAAACAAAGCTAGCTTTTGAACCAAGCCTCTGACTATAAAGCACGACTGCAAACACCAAACCGGAGGATACAACTATCAAAGTGCTGAGCTTATGTAACGGAGTAACAAAAGCAACATAGCACAGGGCGACCTCTGGGCTATCTGGTGTGGAAACTTCTGAGATCTCTAGGAGAACTTCAGAGAGGTTGTGTTGCTTGAAGTGGATGCCTAAACAGAGCCTCCGATGAGCACAGCATCAGCTGAAATGACAGAATGAGAGCTCTCGGTCTGGAGGTTGATGCTCAAGCTTCAATCAGCACAACTTCTGAAGAAAGTTGGTGAGATTTTTCAGGAACAGAAAGGGAGGTCACTTTTGGGTAGGTTAAGCCTCTCTCCTTCATGAATGCTACAGGATTCATGGAATGACTGACTGTCTACTAAGCAATCAAAGGACCACAAGTGGACAAGATAAATTCTTAGAACCTGTTGGCATCTTCAAGGAGAAGAGTGCCAGGCGTAACAGATCAAGCTGAGCCTCATACATGACTTTACAGGTCACTGGAGCAAGAAACTGGGGCCAGGAACACGAACTCTTTTCAGCTCTGTGGTAGTTTGAATGAGAATGGCTCCTATAGACTCATACATTTGAATGCCTGGTCTCCAGTTAGTGGAAGTGTTTGGAAAGGATTAGGAGGTGTGGCCTTGTTGGAGGAGGTAAGGACTCTGAGGTATCAAAAGCCATGCCAGGGCCAGCCAGGCAGTTATTCCGAGTTTCCACACACACCCTACCTCTGCTTGCAACTTGCAGATGAGATAGAGCTCTTAGCTACTTTGCCAGTACCATGCCGTGCCTGCCACCGTGTTCCCTGCCATGATGATCATGAATCGACCCTTTAAAACTGTAAGCAACTTCTCACTTAAATTATGGCAGCTCACAACTGTCTATAACTGTAGTCCTGTGGGATCTGATGCCCTCCTCTCATCTGTAGAAATACACTCAGACAAAACACCCATATACATAAAACATAAATAAACCTTTTCTAAAAATAAGAATGAATAACAGCAGATAGAGATAATACCATCAAAACGGGGTTCACACATCCAGAAGAAACCAACTGGGGAAGTTGAGGCAGTCAGCTGGGGTTCCAACTTCAGCTTTCTCTCCATGTCTGAGCTTCTCATGGCTAAACTTCCAATCTCTTTTTCCCACTCTAATCTCTCTTGGAGGTGACTCACTTTCTAGCTGTTTTCAAGGACACAAAGACTTTTATGTTTTATTTTTGGGCTGTTTTACTGTTCTCTTCCCTCCCTGCCACAGAGTCGGGGAACTTCATCCCAGACAAGGGACCTTGGAGGACCTTTTAGACAAACATGCTTGGGTCTGAGTTGGGAGGGAAGGACACCATTTCCGATGCCAGCTTCTTAGTAAGCTCAAACAGCACAAAGCAATTTACCAATGTACATTACACTAATATGCATGCAACCCTGGTTCCATCTGTTGCAGTGACAGGCTGGACATGGTAGCATATACTCATCATCCGAGTACTCAAAGTACTGCCTTCAGAAGGCAAAAGATCAGAAGTTCAATGTTGCCCTCAGCTATATTGCCATTAGAGCCCATGCCTTCTAAGTACCAGACCCCCAAGCTGCAATCAAAGCAGAGCATATCCAACCCCACTGTCGTTACACATATTAACTAAGCCAGACCTCCCTACTGTACTGCTTGATGCAGCATTAATAAAATGCTCGCCTGAAAAATGAGTGAGCTCAGCATCTCTCTCTCAAATCTCCCCCCCCCAAAAAAACCAAAACTATCAATAGTGAGTTGGAGGTCAGCCTCAGAGACATTAAGACCCTGTTTTGAAACCTAAATCAAGGACCTAGAGCGATGGCCCCATTGTTAAAATAAAAAAACAAAAACAAAAAACTGGTTGCTTTAGAGAGGATAAAGTCTAGACTCCCAGCAATCCTACATGGTGGCCCATGTAACTAACTCCAGTTCTGGGGAATCTGGTGCCCTCTTCTGGCCTCCATGGGCACTGCAAGCAGGAACATGGTACACAGATGCAGATACTAGCAAAACACATTTAAATTTAAAAAAAATTTAAATAAATAGTGCTGAAGATATGACTTAATGGCTAGGAGCACTTATTGCTCTATTTAGAGTTCGGCTCCCAGCACCAACATCAGGTGCAGGCTGCAGCTCCAGGGTAATCCAATACCTCTGACATTTAGCAGTATCTTCATTCAGCCAATACACACACACACATACAGAGAAGAAATAATAATAATAATAATAATAATAATAATAATAATAATAATAATAATAAATATAAATACAATATAAAAATAATCCTAGATAGTTTTCCTTCAGGTTAAGTGTCTTGTTTAAATAAATTTGGGGAGGAGATAGGAGAAGAGAAAGGAGAAGGAAAAAGAGGGGAGAAAGGGAAGGGAAGAAAGATAGAAAGAGAGGAGAAAATATGAAAATAAACCTCCTTGCTTTGACAAGAGTCAACCAAAGGTAAAGATTTTCAAAGCTGATAGCACTAACTGGTCAAGCCAGAGTGGCAAGCAGTTTTATTGAAGACCTAACCATGAGCCTTAGAAAAATCAAAGTTTCCCCTCCTACAGGAAGTACTCAGTAGGCATTTTTAAGGTTAATAGGACATGAAAAGGAGGCCTAAAACTTATCACATGTCTCTACCTTGTGGCAACACATCTTTTTAAAGGAGGCACGGCTGTCTTAATGAAGTGCAGAAAGAAAAAGTACACAGTAACTTTTATCAAAAGCCAGAACTAACCAAACATTTTCAAGAGCAGTGGACGGTCATCCTTAAAAAGGAATCTCCTAGAAACAAAATGTCTTGAAGAAAATTCGGAAAATAAAGGTTACAATTTTTTGTTCGACTCCTGCGTCTGATTAAGACAAAAAAAAGTAACAGAGGCACTGACAGCAACCTTGACAGATTTACAAAGAAAACATCTTCTGCACTTATGACCAGGCTTCTAGTCTCAGGCCTTCTGATTTCCCAAGTGCCTTATTCCAAGCTCTGAGGTCGGCTAAGTCCTGGTCTTGTGCTTTGGCTCTGGGATATAAGGAGCTCTTTGAAGGCAATCAACATACCACTTTTGATCAAGATGCATTCTTTTAACCTGATTCTACCTTAAATAAATGTTTGGAATTAGCAGCCCGGGGTTGGGTTTCCGCCTTTAGCGGAATCCAGGTGGCCTGAAGGCCCACCGGCAGTAAGAACTACATCTCCCAGGGTGCTCCGGGAAGGGGAATGCCTGCCCCCATTGGCCAAGGGTGGGTGACGCTAAGTGTTTTGGCCGGACGGTCACATGTTTCCTTTGTTGTGAGCAGTGGCAGAAACTGGTGGGAGCTCCAGGAGCCACCGGCGCAGCAGGAACGGCGGGGGTCGCCGCTCGTGCCCCTTCCAGCCTGCGCCGAGAGGTACCAGGGTGGCCGCTTCAGGCGGCCCGCGGCCGGGACGCTGATCCCCAGCACCGGCGGGAGGGAGGCGAGGGGCCCAGGCTGCCAGAAGCCCGATGCGGCCTCGGGCGTGGGGACCCGGCAGGGAAGAGTCCCGCGGCAGCGATGCACTTCGGACGGAAGCGTCCGGAGTGCTCTGGCCTCGGACCTGGAGTTTCTGTGGGGTGACCATGGGTGCTGTCGCGGAGCACCGAGAAGGACCGGAGTGCTGGGGCCACAGCAGCCTGCAGCACGGTTGCGAAACTTGCGGGGTGTGGTCACCTGACCGTTACTCGCCCCCGCTGAGCCTTTGTTTACCGAGAGTGCGGCCTCGGGCTGTCCCGGGGGAGCCCCCACCCCGCTGCCCGCTTCCTCCTCCGCCGGCCTCTGCTTCTTAATTTAGTTCCCAATGTTCCCGCCCCCAAGTCCAGGGCACCCGAGGCAAAGATCGTTCGGGCGGCCAGGATTGGGCGCTGCAGGCGGCCGGCCGGCGAGTTCCGAGTTTTTATTGGCGGGGGATGGTAGGTGGGTGGCCCGTGCTAGGCAGTTCCGCCTGAAGGTGACCTGGAGGACGCGGGCGCCGCGGGAGGGGGAGCAGCGGGGGCGGGGGTTGGGCAGGGAGGGGGCGTGCCCCGCGGAGCCGGGGCGGCGGGGGGCTAACCTGGAGCTGCTTGGCTTCGGTCGTGCAGCAGCGAGACAGCGCGCAGAAGTGAGCTGCTGCGCACTTGCTCTTGACTGCTCTGTCCAGCCTTAGGTAGTAAAGGGAAGAAGCCTCAATGTCCGCTCTAGCGGATTTTAATCATAAGTCAGGTTTTTCTGTTAGTGTTCTCAGCTGACACCTGGCACAGCCACCAGGTGGTTGATAAGCTTTAGTGTTTTGTTTTTCTTTATTAGGATTTAATATTTAACCCTTGCCACTTAAGATTTAAACGATGGCTTTTACCTTAAAAAAAAAAAAAAAGATAATTTGAGGTTATTCACCTAAAAGTTTTTTGGTTTGGGAGTTTTGAATGAGCTTTCTTAGCTTTCCCTTTTGGGAGATTTCCAGCGCACACACTTTTGTGTATTAATCTTCCAGGTAATTCAGAAGTTTCTGAGAAGTGAGTTGAAGGTGTGTTTGGAGACCTGCACATTATTAAGATCATCAAAAGCCCAGTCATTTCCAGCCAGAGGATATTAAAGGTGGTTTTCCGAAGCTCCTAAACTTACGGTGCAGTTAGGTTTTGGCATTTTGTCGCAAAAAAGTTGAGCTGTTTCAGTGAAGCAAGAGTTACTGGTGCACAGCCTTAATATACTTAAAAAAACGTATTCTGTGTGGGTGTTTTCCCAGCATGTGTGCACCACTTGCATTCCGTGCCAAAGAAGGCCAGAAGAGGACGTCAGATCTCCTGGAACTGGAGTTATAGATGGCTCAGGTTGTCGGCTGGCTTGTGGGTGCTGGAAACCAAACCTGGGTCTCTGCAAGAGCACTGCTAAACTCCAGCTCCCTCTTCATATTAAAAATTCAAGTACTGATGGTTATATTAGAATAAGAAGCTGTCTGATCAGAACACAGTCACTAGTATACTAAGGTTATTTAGTAGACCTTAATATATACAAATGCAATCCAATAAAGACTACCATTTGATAGACTGAGTTTCTTTAGACAAAGCCTGTGACTTAGTCTCTAAACAGGAAGAAGAAAACAATATTCTAAGAGCTATCAGTTATATCTTAAACTTTCCTGGCTTTTGTCCAGATTGCTAAAACCTTAATGCTTTTTCAGTGTGCTTTTTTAACTTCCTTGTTTTCCTGCCATTTCATTAAGAGTCAGAGGTCAAGCCTTTGGAAAATAAATACTTAGCAAACATGTTGCAGCATTTATTCTTATATGTACTTTACTCTTACTTGGAACATTTAGGGACAGCTCTTTTATCAAATATGTAGGTGTGGACTCTGTAATGAAAAATGTCAATAAAATGTCCTCACAAGCATACAAAAAAAAAAAATTATTTCATTTCTGTTAGGACTGCAACAATGATACGAGACAGCTGGGTGTCTTTAACATTTCTGTTCTTCATGCTGTAAATACTCCCATAAGATCAACAAGGTGAATCCCTGTGACTAGTTCCAGTTATTTGGGAGATTGAGGCAAAAGTAATACTCAGTAGATCCAGGAGTTCAGCTTGGGCAACATGGGCTTAGGGGTGGGGGTGGGGGCAACAAAAGAAAAGCTGTTATCTTTCAAGAGTTGTAACTCTTCCAGCACCCCCTTCCCCAAACACACACACTCTCCTGTGATACTGAGGACTGAACCAAGGGCCTTCTCACACATGCTAGCCACTGAATTCTCCTTAGTTGGCTGATCTTAGATGATCTAAAACATTCTAAACCAAATAGAAAATAAAGAGAATGAAAACCTTCTTAAGGTTTAACTCCAGAGGGGTGGGATGGGAGGAAAACCTTGTCTCAAACCGAAGTAGTTAGGTTATTGAAGTTTCTAAAATTATTTCTGAATAATTGGTGCAGTACTATGTTAAATAAAAATCATTGACTTTTGAGTGGTTTTGTATATTAAAAGGCCATTTAGATTTCCAGGTCACAGAGCATTTTTATTGACACCATAGCTGGTTTAGTTGTAACAAGCCAAAACTGATTTTGGTAGCAGAAAAAGTAACTGTCAAAATTCTGTTTCTTCCTCTCATTTACAACAAGAACTTGTTTTATAGTCCTGGCTGACCTGGTATTTGCTAAGTAAATTAGAATAGCCTTTAATTCACAATGCTCAGCTTCTGGACTGCTGGGGTTACAAGTATTCACTCTTGTTTTGCTAGGACTTTCATTTTTAAATAAAAATGCAGTAAGTATATTTGTGGGGGAGGGGACCTGAAGTCAGTCAAAGCCTTTTCAGGCAGTAAAAAATGTCTGGAATTTATATATTTTTGTAAATTTTATATTTTATGTAAGTTTCATATTTTATATAACTTTGTAAAATGTATATGCATTTGTAAAAGCCTTCTTAGTTTAGCATAGTACTTTTGTAAAAGATTTAGTCCATTGGAAGTATTTGTTAGCATTCTTTTACATTATCATTAGATCTTTAAAGATATGTCTTTTAGTTACCCTTCCTTGGTTTTGCTTTATCCATGGTTCAGTTTGATAAAATGTAATGTGGAACATGATAGCATGGATGCTTGGCACATTGTTAGGTACTATAATAGTAGCATGTCAATTGTTTCTTGTGTTGTCATCTTTGGAAGGCCTTAGTTGGTCTATACTGTATGTTTGTAATCTTCTTTATAGAGGATTCTTTTAAAGGAAAAGGAAGCTTTTAGTGTTGCCACACTGTAAATCACACCTTTTGTAGCTCTTCCAGACTTTGTATTTTGACCACCCCTGTCCCTGGCTCTTTATCTGTTCAGATCCTCAGGATTACCCAGCTGGTCATTCTGGTACCTCTAATCCCACAGGCAAGCACATTTCCCTATGTTAACAGGCTAGCCTGGTTTACATCAGGTTATCCTGATTCCAGGCTAACCAGGGCTACTTAGAGAAACCCTGTCTCAAACAGAAACCAAATACCAATTTTAAAACAAGGAAAAAACATGAATATTACTTAAAAGTCTGCAGGAAATGATGGATGGGTTGTTTTCTACTTCTAATGGTATAAGTCTACACCATAAGAAACTCTATTCTAATTCGTGCTTGAGGTTTCTGCTAGAGAAATGCTGAGAATTCAGATCCATTTCAGTGTTACTCTTAGAGTTCTTGTTTGATTCTAGTCTTGGCCAACCCTACAGTGTCTAAAATTGAATTTGGATCTAGCAGTTGCTACCCTGGTGCCGGACAGTAGTGGTACTCTCTTTCATTGGCTTTGGGCCTTACTAACTATTGGTAAAGAATACTTACAGGTAGGACTAACCATCACCTGACTTACAAGATCCAATATTCTTCATCAGGTGTACACTAAATTAGACTGCCTAATGAAAGTAAAGTAATACACAAGATAGTATCCATGTCCTAATCATAGCTTACTCTGGGTATAAAGATGTGACTGTTGGTGTTTTGTTTTAAGTTGATTACTCATACTTGTTTTTAATATGGACTTTTGAATCTGCCTAAACTTAAGAATGTACAAGTTCTCTTTATGGATAACTGGATCAGAAACCAAACCCAACCACTTACAGTTAAATATAATTGCTATATGGTGTACTACTATAAATCCTGGTATATAGTTTTATTTTAAACATTCTTCTCCATCTCCTACACACAAATACACACACATACAAACATACATACACACACATGCATGCCTGACACAGATACACACAATAACTCACAGAGAGATTGCGCTGAGTTAGTTGTTGTATAGACATTATAAGGTTCAGTAAAGCAGAATTATGTATTAAAATTATTTGGTAAGCTTGGAGGTTCTATATAAAGGTATATAATAAAAGCTTAAATTAAAAATAGGTGATTTTTTTTTTAACTCGAGAGTTTCTCAAATTGATTCCATCGTTACATGTAGTACATAGTGAGTAAACTGTTTTCTTTCGTCATGTTTTGGTTTTAATATCAACTTTGAATCTACCTGAATTTAAGACATCAACTCTTAGAGTAACTTAATTTAATTTTACCAAATTTGAGTGCAATGTAAGTCTATAGGCATTCTTCAAATATTCAAAGTGTAATTATCCCAGGATATACTTTTCTTCATCTCACCATCAAATTTACTGTTTTCATGAGTAGTAAAAGAAATTTGAATATAATTGAATATAAAATTATTAATTTGCTTCAAGAAAGTTACTTTTAATGATCTGTGTGAAAGTGAACTTTCAGTAAGAAATTGTAATTTACTAAGAACTGTTTTCAGCACATTACTAATGTACTTGAGCTGATAGCATCTGCCTTATATGTTACTGTTTTCTATTTTAGGTGTGAAAATTTAAATAACACAATTTTGCCTGGGGCTTTGGTCAAACAAATGCTGAGAAGGTATATTTATATTTATTGGCTATTTAAACATTGCTACCAGTTTAAACTATTTCTTTAACCTGGGATCATTTAGTGCTAGTCAGAATAATAGTGAATAACAGTGACCAGTTCTGTCTTGAGACATTGGGACTGAGCATGGCGAGGCACACTTGTAACCCCAACTCTCAGGAGATGCGGTAGCATTTTTAACTATTGCTAGTTTATTTGTTAAAAAAATAGATAAGTAAAACTTTATTTATAAAAATGAGAGAACAGTGGCTGATTAGTTATCTATGGAAGACTAAAAGTTAAACATTGAAAGCATGTCACACTGTAAGATGACTCTGCAAGTCATTTACCCTGTGATAAGTGGTAAGCATTTGGCTCTGTTGTGGAAGGCTGGTTAATAGAGTGTTCTTAGAAAGCTCAGAAATAGCAAGGGGTTCTTTGTTCTGTTTTGTTTTTTGTTAGTTTTGTTTTGTTTTGTTTTTGAGACAAGGTTTTCATGTAGTCCTGGCTGTCTTGTAACTAGTTTTGTAGACCAGGCTGGCCTCAAACTCAGAGATCCACCTGCCTCTGCCTCCCAAGTGCTGGGATTAAAGGTGATTGCCACCACTGTGCAGCAAGAAAGCAAGTTTTAATTAACCTCTATGTCCCAAAAGTTACCTAATACACCATACATTGCCCTAGCTACAGAAAGCAGGCCCATGTTTTCCTGTAGGTGTCAAGGAAATGCAAATGTGTGTGAAGCCCGCAAGGTCTAGTAGGTGAAGGGTTGTTTTTTCTTAAGGTGGTAATTTTGTTGTCTTTGTTGGCTGGTTGGTTGGTTTGATTTGTTTTGAGTTTTTGCTGGCCTCAGACCTGCAGCTGTCTTCCTGCCTCTGCCTCATCAGGGCTAAGATTGCAGGCATACATTGCCATACCCAGCTTAAAGAGGTTTCTGTTGTCAACACCAGTAGTTCTATCACTAATCAAGGTCCTCGTTGTTTGTGTGGATTTTCTGAGCCTGAAGTACAGAAATGATCATGAACTAAGTGAGCTGATACAAAGAAACATCCGTGATTTCCTGGACGCTTGATTTGGGAAATGGACTTTTAACTAATTCCCTTAATTTTTAATCTAGTCTAGTAAAGATTCAAATATGAATTCCTTTCCATGCCATAACTATTTCTGTGTGTGTGTTTGTTTTGAGACAGGGTCTCAGGTATCCCAAGCTAGCCTAGAACTCACTCTCTAGCTGAGGATGACCTTGAACTTGAGATGCTCCTGCCTGCCAAGGACCAGTCTCAGCTTGGTTGAGGGTTCCTGAAAAAGGGGTGTTTGGAGCGGCAGAAGTACAACTTGAAGTCTATCGAGGGTACAACCTGACAGTTCTGTGTTCTGCTTGAGTTGGCTCTTCACACGGCTCATCTATTCATACCAAAGCCCAGTCTTTTATTTACATATTAATTTATTCTTTTACCCAAGGTCTCTTTTGATTATCCCACAAATCAGCATTTTATGACCATAGCCCCTTGATTCTTAGAAAAAGACAGCAAGTACATTTTTTACATAGCAAATGTATTCAGAGATTTGCCTGCCTTTGTTTGTAAGCACAGACATAAACTAGCAGGGTAAGATCCAGCTCTGAGATTACCATTCCCATCACCCCTAGAACTAAATTTGATCTGTCCCAGGCTAATCAGGAATCTACCCATCTTTGTAAGCACAGACAGTAAGCTACCTGGATGGGATCCGACTCAGAGATCACTATTCCCACCTAGGCTGACCCAGAAATCTACCTTTGTATCTTTCTGACAAGCTGGCTCATTAGTGCAGCTGCCTTTGTTTTTATAGGTCCATGAAGCCTTCATATAATTAATATTGCATCCTTATATTTGGCATAGTTGAGAAATTATACATTCTTAAACTCATGTTTTCAGAGGAGGTGTTTATTGCTTCTATTTTTGTGCTGTTAGTTTTTTGTTTGGGGGTTTTTGTTGTTTGCTTTTCAACTTGACACAAGTGAGAGTTATTTGGAGAAGAGGAACTTCAATTGAGAAAATGCCCCCATTAAGTTGATTGTAGTTAAGTCTTAGGACAATTTTTTGATGATTGACATAGTTGGGCCCAGACCACATGGGGGCAGTACCATCGCCTGGTCCTGGGCTGCATAAGAAAGCAGCTGGGCATGACATGGAATACAAGCCAATAAATAGTACTTCATGCCCTCTGCTCAGTTTCTGCCTCAAGTTCCTACCACAGTGATAGAGTGTAACCCTGAGAGTTTCAAGTGGAAAGAAAACTTTTCCTCCTCAACTTGTTTTTGGTCATGGTGTTTCTCATAATGATAGTAACCTAGCCAATACAGTTTTCTCCAAACTTCCATTATAAATAGATAGTACTGAGTTACAATAATAAATGTGCTTGTTATTTAGACCTTGCTGAGAACCACTCAAGAGTTCAAGGCCATTTTTAGCTATAAAGATGACCTTTAGTGAGGTCAAGACTGGTCTGATCTACATAGAGAACTCCAGCAGGCCAGCCAAGAATACATACAGATACATTAAGATATTGCAAAGTAACTCTCATGTTCTAATCATGCAAATGCAAATTTTATCAGTGCTTATTAAAATGAGCTAGCTATATTGTAGAACATATTAATCATGTGACTTATGTCTTCAAAAAAATGAAATTGTCTAAATATTTTTGTTTTTGTTTTCTAGTTACATAAAGAAGATCCCTAGGAACCATTTCTCAACAATTATATAGTCAGCTGATGTAACAATGGTACTAATATTGGGTCGCAGATTAAACAGAGAGGATCTTGGGGTGCGTGATTCCCCAGCAACTAAGCGTAAAGTTTTTGAAATGGACCCCAAATCTCTGACAGGTCATGAGTATTTTGACTTCTCTTCAGGATCATCCCATGCTGAAAATATCCTCCAGATATTTAATGAGTTCCGAGACAGCCGGTTATTCACAGATGTTATTATCTGTGTGGAAGGGAGAGAGTTCCCGTGCCATCGAGCAGTCCTCTCAGCCTGTAGCAGCTACTTCAGAGCCATGTTCTGTAATGACCACAGGGAGAGCCGAGAAATGCTGGTTGAGATCAACGGCATTCTAGCTGAGGCTATGGAATGTTTTTTGCAGTATGTATACACTGGGAAGGTGAAGATCACCACGGAGAATGTCCAGTATCTCTTTGAAACCTCCAGCCTCTTTCAGATTAGTGCTCTCCGTGATGCTTGCGCCAAGTTCTTAGAGGAACAGCTTGATCCTTGCAACTGCTTAGGAATCCAGCGCTTCGCCGACACTCACTCACTCAAAACACTCTTCACAAAGTGCAAGACCTTTGCATTACAGACTTTTGAGGATGTGTCCCAGCATGAAGAATTTCTCGAGCTTGACAAAGATGAACTTATTGATTACATCTGTAGTGATGAACTTGTTATTGGTAAAGAAGAGATGGTTTTTGAGGCTGTCATGCGCTGGGTCTACCGAGCGGTTGATCTGCGAAGACCACTGCTACATGAGCTCCTGACGCACGTGAGGCTTCCTCTCCTGCATCCCAACTACTTTGTTCAGACAGTTGAGGTGGACCAGTTGATCCAGAATTCCCCTGAGTGTTATCAGTTGCTGCACGAAGCAAGACGGTACCACATACTTGGCAATGAAATGATGTCCCCAAGGACTAGGCCACGCAGGTGAGAAGGTGCTTTACAAATGTAGCTAACACAGTTGTCACTATATATTTTAAACTCCTGAACTGAATCTCAGTGTACTGATTTGAATGTATAGCTTATATGAGACATACGCACTTGAAGGTTTATTTGGTGGTTTAGGGATGTAGTTTAGTTTGTAGAGGACATACCTACATAAACTGGGCGTGGTCGCACATACCTGTAATCTTAGCACACAGAGACAGGTGGATGAGAGTTAAAGGTTATCTTCAGCTACTATGTAGATCTTACATTTCCAGTCTGTGCTTAATGTCAGTCTCAACTTTCAGTGACTTTTTTAGTGTTCTACCTCCAGGTAGAACACTACTGACATGTGACCATGCCTCACTCAAATCCTTTGCCTGAACTTGAAAATTACATACATGGTAAAGAACAGTTAAGCTTATGTTTGGGGAGAACTGTGATTATTGGTATTTTGTGTGTGTGTGTGTGTGTGTGTGTACACGCACCTTAATGAAAAGCAAAGATTTATTTGGCGGGGGTATATCTGTGTGGGTGCTCACTCCACAGCATGTGTGTGGAAGTCTGGAGACAACTTTGTGGAGTCAGTTTTCTCCTCCCACCTTTACATGAGTTCTGGGGAGACACTGGTCCCCAAGCTTATGGTATCGCCTTTACCCACTGAGCCATCAAACCAGCCCTGGATTTACTTTAACACAAAGATTTTTGTTTTATTTTTATTTTTTTAGCTTATGTGTATGGTTGTTTGTTTGCCTGCATGTAAGTCTGTGTACCACATATACATGCAATACCCTTAGAGACCTGAAAAGGGCATTGAATCCTTTAGAACTAGAGTTAAAGACAGTTGTTAGTCCCAGTGTGAGTGCTAGGAATTGAACCCAGGTCCTCTGGAAGAGCAGCCAGTGTTCCTAACCAATGAGCCATCTCATTAGCCCCATTATTTATCTTTTATATGTGTGAATGTTTTGCCTGCATGTATGTAAGTGCACTGTGTACATGCCTGGGGCGTAAAGGACACAGACTCACCTTTTACTGATTATGGTAAAGTACATGACACAGAATTTACCATTATACCCAATTTCGACAGTACAGTTATCATTGTTAGATATAATCGGAATGCTGTGGAACCAGTATTTATTTTTCTGTACTACTTTTCCTGTACATTTAATGTAGGTTATAAACATCATGCCCTTGTCTTTGATTTTGAGTGTCTTTGTTTTAGAATACTTAAGATTCATCCTGTAAGTTAGTTCTTTAAATCTATACTAGTTTAACTGTAGCAAGATTTAATCTCTTTTGTGTATGAAATAAGGACGACAGTGTTGTCTTCACAGTTTCCAGTGAAACTATTAAAGGCAACATGCAACACTTTTCCTTGTGCGTGTATGTGTGGCTCTGAGGGCAGAGGACAACTTGGAGGAATCAGTTCTCCTACTGTGTGAGTCCTAGGAATTAAACTAAGGTCAAACTTGGCAGCAAGTGCCTCTTGTCCAGTGTGTTATCTCCATGTCCTGTGTGTCCCTCTTAAAGCTGATGTTTAATCTACATTAAGCCTCTTAAAAAAGAAAGATTTTCAGGTTTTGGTTATGTGGTTTTTTTTTTTGTTTGTTTTTTTTTGTTTGTTTGTTTTTTTTAAGAAATTATGTACAGAATTGGGTAATTACTCCATAAAATTTTACTAACCTACCTACCTTCCTTCCTTCCTTTCTTAAGACAGGATCTCACTGTGTAGCCTTGCCTGGCCTGGAACTGATAGATAATACTGGAATTAAAGGCATGCGCTACCCTGCCTAACATTTTGGGGGCTGGGGAGGGGGTAGGGGCGTAAGATTTATCTGAGTACACCATTTCTGTCTTCAGACACACCAGAAGAGGGCATCAGATCCACGACCTGTGTGTCCCTCGTTACAGATGGTTGTGAGCCACCATGTGGTTGCTGGGAATTGAACTCAGGACCTCTGCAGCCAATGTTCTTAACCTCTGAGCCACTTCTCCAGCCCCACTTCCTCCCTTTTTTATAAGGTAGACCAAGTTAGTTAAGTAATTGTAGGGCTTTTTCAGTGTCGCTGTTTGTGGTGCTCGAGATCAAATCCAAGGCCCTCTGTATACTATGCACGTATCCAACCCTGAGCTCCACCCTATTAAAAGAAATGTATAAACAGGAAGCCGGCCCTGGGGCTGGAGCTCCATGCTTGACTAGCATGCCTGAAACCCTGAGTTGGATCCCCAGCACCTTGTAAACCTGAGACAGAAGGACGTATCTGTAATCCCATCACTCAGGAGAAGGATCTGGAGTTGAAGCCAATCCTCCCTACATACCAAATTCAAAGCCAACCCTAAATACTATCTCAAAAACAAAACAAAAGCCACATTTGGTAGCACATGCATATAACCCTTGACTGAAAAGGCAGAGAACAAGATTACTTTGAGTTCAAGATGGCTTAGTCTACATAGCAGGTTTCAGGCAGGGCAGAGCTAGATAGTAAAACTTCCCTGTGGGCCAAATAAATTCAAAGAAACAAACGAGATACAGTAGCCACATTCCTGTATAGAATGCATAGAAGACTGACAGAGCTGGGAGATTCTATATCCAGAGGGTGATGCGTCACTCACCAGGTTAAGGCACCTTCTGCTGGGGACGTGGACTCAAGTGCTGGGACCCAAGTGCTAGAAGGAGAGCTGAATCCCAAAAGTTGTCCTCTGACCTCTACATAAGCTCCATGACATGTACTAACCCACACACATACTTATGCACATGGTTGTTTACACACATGAATAAATACATGGGGCAGACACATAAGTGTGCGGGCACTGGTCATACCGTGTAGGCCAGAGCAGAACATCAGGTGTCCTCTGTCGCCCTCTGCTTTGTACCTGCAAGTGTAGAGTCTTCCCTGACCAGGACTTCTTTTCACCTAGGCTGGCCAGCTGGTTCTTGGGATCCACCCATCTCCGTCTCACACTGCTGTGACAGGCCAGTGCATCCTTGCCTTTCGTTAAACATGGGTGCTGAAGACAAACTCGGGTCCTTATGCCCTTATCCACTGCATCATCTTCCCAGCCCTGTTCTACATCCAAGTTTAAAGGGAACCAGTCCATTTCTCACAGTGAAAAGTGTCTGTCAGGTTGTAGTACCCCATTAGGAAACCAGCATGAAGAGCCAAGTAGGATTCTGTTAAACTTTGCTGGTCTTTGCAGTAGCAGGTGCTTCCTTTGCATGGTCATTACTTGACATTCTAGAGGATCCTACAGGTACAAGTCAGCTGTCAGTCTCTTGTCCTTCCACCGCTTAGCACTTCTCTGTTTCTGTGTTGTTACATTAACAACTAGAAACTATCTGAATAGTATACATTATTTTGTATAGATTTTTATCTTTCTGGGAAATTCCAAATTTACACATTCTCTACTACGTAGCTCCAGCCCCCTCCTCTGACGTAGCCTGTCTTCAGCCATGGCTGAAGCTCCTCTAATCAGGTCATTCTTGCCTTGTTTTATTTGTTAGCCTCTTTTAGTCTGGAGCCAGCTTGATTTCTCTTGGGAATGTTATGTTGTATTGATTCTGGTGCTGAGGATTGAGTTCATGGCCTTGTACATGCTAGGTGAGTGCTCTACCAGTGAGCCATGTTTAAGTATCCATATTTAAATATTTCTAAATTGTCCTTTACTATATCTGGATCCAGAATCTCTTGTTATATTTAATTGTTTCTAAGAAGTCTCTTTTATTCCAAATAACTGCTTTTTTATGTTTCTGATTTAATATAAAAATTGCTTAAAATAATGTGAGCTACTTCCTATAGCCAGATTTATTTGTATTTAGCTATATATGCATATTATATATATATTTCTTAGAAAATGAAAGCTGGCTCTACAGATTTCTGCTTGATAGACAGTAGTTAAATATTTGGGGCTAGAGTTCATTCTAAGTAATGTGCATATTACATTGCTTATTAAAAAGGCCTTGTCTATGTTATCATCTTTCCAGCTATAATTTCATAATAATATTAGAAAATTCAGTCACAGAACTATTCTATATACTATAACCCATATTAATTTATTTAAATTTCAGAATAACTTTGAGTTAGTACTGTAAAACACATTTTACAGACCAGCAAACTCAGGTTCAGATAAATAACTTGTTTATAGTTAATTTAGTCAGTGACAGTTTCAGCTTCTCCTAGTACACATACTCCCTGCATAGTAACTTTTGAATATGAGTATTTCAAAGACATTTCATAAAAATGATACTGTACTTAATAGGACTTCATTAAATACTCTTACTTTGATTGTTTTTGAGACAAGGTCTCCTGTATCCCAGTCTGGCCTCCAATACTCTGACTTGGCCAGGGATGACCTTGAACTTCCAATTCTGCTCTCACTTCCTCAGGGTTACTCAGTACTGGAGTCAGATCGACTTGGGCCACCAAGCATCTGCCTCTGTTGTTTCTATTCAGTGCCCTTAGCATTCCTGGTTTCCTTTCTCCCTCCTCCCCTTCCCTAAGTATTCAACACAGATAGGAAGCTTGTTCCCAAAATGAAAGCGTTGGTTTGTGTAACTGCTGCATTCTGGGCATTGACTCCAGGGCCTGTGCATACCAGGCAGGTCTCTAGCTCTGAGCTGCTCCTCCTGCCCCTCCAGGAGGCAAGTTTAGTATTAGTGTGGGAAACATTAACACCTGTTTAAGGATGCCTACATGTAAACCTGGTCTCTGATGGCTGAGCAGGATACTGCTCTGAATTTGAGACCAGCCTGACCTATAATAAGTAAGTGAGTACCAAGTGAGCTGGGGTTACATAGCAAGACCTGTGTGAGACAAAAAGGGAAAAGAAAAAGAAATTCCACAAGTTTGGGCTTGAAATAATTTTAATGTTTTTGTTGGTGGTACTGCATTTTTTTTTTAACTTTGAATGCATAGGCCCATTCAAGCCATGCCGTGTGTGTGGAGATGAGAGAATAACCAGTGGAGTAGCTGTTCTCCTGCCATGTCCAGACCAGGGTGAGAGGCAGGTCATCAAAGGTGCTGTGCTTGGCACCTTTACTCTCTCAGCCTACTTGATAACCCTTGAAATTGTTTTTTCCCATAGCTTTTTTGTTTGTTCATTTTTTGAAAGATAGTCTTTTGTAGACTGTAGGGTTATAAACTTGCTATAATGTCAGAGCTGGCCTTAAACTCCTGTTTCTCCTGTTTCTACCGTGCAGGTAACAAGATTGTAGATATGTACCCTGTGTGAAGGTACCTTTGAATTGAATCATCTTGAACAGTTCAAGTTTCATCTAGTAAATAAGTGACAGCTTTGCATGCTAAGTGTTAGGCTTCAAAACCTGTGTGTGTGTGTGTGTGTGTGTGTGTGTGTGTGTGTGTGTGTGTTCCACAGAGAGGCCAGAAGAGGGCGTTGGTTTCCTAAAGATGGAGTTACAGGCACTTGAGTAACCTGACAGAAGTACTGGGAACTGACCTCTGGGAGACCAGTTGATGCTCTGAAGCACTCCTTCCCTCTCTTCAGCAACATTTGAATAGTACTTTCTTTATGGATGGGTCATAATTAGGTTTTGTTGTTGTTTTGTTTTATTTTGTTGAGAAAGGATCTCATTTTTTTTATCTCTGACTGTCCTGGAAGTCAGAGATGTAAACCAGGCTGGCCTTGAACTCACAGAGATCTACCTGCCTCTGCTCTAGTGCTGGTATTAGTGGAGGTGAGTACCACCATTCCAGGCTCATAATTTTTTTTTCCATTGTCTTTACCACTCGTCATTTACTGGAGATTTCGATTGTTTTTGTCCTTTGGCTAGTATGAGTAGGCTTTCCATGAACATGGCTACTCATGGATTTGCATTTGTATATTACTGTTTGGTCATTCAAAATGATTCTCTACTTCAGCCAGACAACTTTAGGACCACATAGGAATAGAATAGCTAAGCAAAAAGAAGTTAACTGAAAACCTTCCCCTATGTTAGGCTGATCAAACAACCAGTAGTGACCATTAAAGGAAGTTGTGGGGGTCCCTGCAAGCTCTGCCAGCCGAGAAACAACTGCAGGAGGCAAGAAGGACTTAGCTAGCTGGGCTGCTTCAAGGAGTTGTGACCTCAGTCAATTTATCTTTGAAATATTTACGCTCAGTACAAGTTTGAAAGAAAGTTCCCATGTGGCAATTATCACAACAAAGCTGAAGGCATGACTATATCAAAACTACTTAACTCCTTAGCTTCAAAGTCCATGAGACCTCTCATCAAGGATGCATTCTGTTCACTGAGAATCCGTGTTCATGACAAGGGTCTGGAGAGGGAAGGTGTGTAATAAGCATAGTAGTAAACTCTTTTGCAAGTACAGAGAACCTCTTTCATAGGAATGGGTTCTGTTGATTAAAAAACAGTGCTCCAGAGTCTGGAGGATTCTGGTGATGGCTGGCTCTCTAGGTAAAGGATCCCCAGGTTATAACAATATCCATTCCAGCCTTCTGGGTAGAAGGCAGATATGCACATTCCTTCCACTTCAAGAGAAAAGCCCACATATATTATTACTTCTGGTTTCTCTAAAGCTTATCTGTGAGCATGAGGAACATAAGATGTGATTTTTCTTTGTTGTGGTACTAGAGATAGAACCCAGGGCTTACTCTGCAACTAAGTTATTTCCCTAATCCTATTATCTTAGTGGTTTTTATTATTGTCTTGACAATTTCATATATATAAATATATATATATGTTCTACTACCCCATTTCCTGCTCTTATCCTCTCCCATTTCTGCTGACCACAACCGCCCTCAACTACCCACTAACCCCTCTACTTTCATGTTTGTATGTGTTCAAAGCCTATGTGGGAGAGTACTTCCTGAGTACTTCCTATGGGCAGCTTACCCAAGACTGTACTACTGAAAATGCCTTTCTCTCCCCTGACAGTCATTAATGCCAATAGTAATTCAGGGAAGGATGGAGCCTTATGGCTCCTCTCCATCCATGGTGAAATGTTGACGGGTCCAATCTTGTACAGATAGCCAGAGGAGCTGCTGTGTTCCTTATTGCTGCAGCCATGATGTGTCCAGAAAATAGAGCTACATCACATTCTTCCCCATTCTCCAGCTCTTAGCAGTGTTCTCTGAGCCTTGGAAGGGCATGGTGGCGATTGTCTGAGTCAGGGAGCTCACTTCAGACACTTGTTCCCAGCACTGTAACCCGCTGCCTACTGCAAAATGCTTCCTTCATCGAGGCTGAGAGCAGCACTTTAGGTATAAACACAGATACCCAGAAGGCAGTTTACCCTCGTGTCCTTTTATACACTGGTTTTTTTGAAACACAGCCTCACTGTGTAGCCCTGCCTCCCGAATGTTGGGATTAGAAGTATGTGACACCACACCCAGATGTCTTTTCATCTATGAATTTACTATCCATTTACATGGTCATCATCCTTTTCGTAGTGAACGTGTTTCAGTGTCCTGACATCTAGTATCATTACCATGCCCGTACAGATTTAAGCTGTCTCCCAATTTTTTACCTTTAAGTCACATGTACATCATGTGTCTCACTATTTAAGCATATCTACCATTAGTTCCCGATAATTTTTAGATAATTGCTACTTTAAAAAAGTACACATTGTGAGTCTTGGTCACTACATGTGTTTTCCTTATAAAAGCCGCCTGCCTGAGGTAGTTCCCAGTGGAAAGCCCTGGCACACAGACTCCTGTGTCCTTGCCAAGTTTAAAAAATAAGGTCAGATTGTCTTTAGGGGCGGATCTAATGTTGACTATGAGAAATCAGTTAACTTGCTTCTCTTCTAGTCTGTGTAAGTTCTATTCTGCTCTAGTGGCTGAGGCCAGAGGATTACAGTGTCAATGACTCAAGGCTAGCCTAAGCAACAACAGTGAGACCCTATTACAAAACAAACAAACAAACAAAAAAAACCCTAGTGAGTCTGAAAATTTAGGTTGGTGGCCAAAAGCTTCTCTAGCATGCACAAGGCCCTGGGTTCAAAACCAGTGCCACACAAAAAGAGAAGAGAAAGGAGGAAAACCAGCTAGCAGATTAAATATGTTAAAACTGCCTGCTCTGCATGTTGTTACAGTCAAGTCTCTACAGGAAGTTGGTAGAGCTTTAGAACTGGGTCCTTTCAGCTAATAGCAACTTGAGAAATTCACCAACATTAAAAATTTTCATGCCAAAGAATTTGTAATGTTCAAGTCAATACTGCTAAGACAATAAGTTGAGTGGTTACAGCAAATATTCATTCCTGTGATTATGATTTATTTTTTTATTCCTTTGTTCATTTACGTATTTCTTCTAGGGCTGGCCAATTCTGTCTTTAAATAATGCAGTTAATTGATTATGTTATATCTTACAGATTGAGAACTGTTCTGTCTCTTTAAGGTTTAAAGTCTCATAATCTCCATTTTGAATAGATGCATGCATGTTGTAACAGTTGGACCTACAGATGTTTTTAAATTTTCTTTGATTTCATATATTCCTAGCTGGACAGCAAGAGGACCTTGCAAATAAAATAACTTATTTCTGAAGAAATACTCTTAAATACATAGACGTTAGATTTATTTTTAGAACTAGCAATGATGAAGAGTGGTGAAGTTCTTGCCTTGAGAGCCCAATGACCATGTTTCAGACCCTTGTACTATGACAAAGCAGAAGGCTTAAAAAGTCAGAACCTGTAAAATCCAGGTGTTATTCCTTGCCTTTAATCTCAGCATTCAGGAGGCAGAGACTAGCAGATTCGTGTTCCAGGACAGTCTGGTCTACATAGTGACCTCCCAGCTAGCCAGAGCTACATAGAGAAGCCCTGTATCTAAATCAGCCAACCAAGCAGAAAAGCCAGGTCTGGTGGCTGTAATCACGTCTGTCACTCACTTGTGTTCTCAGGCTGAGACAAGACGACCACAATGTTTAAGCCAGCCTGGATGAGCTATATATTGAAGCTGTGTCTTTCCGAAGAAGAAGTTTAATGGCAGGGGCAGGCTCACTGGTTAAGAGCACTTGTGATGCTCTTACAAAGGACCAGGGATTGTTCCCAGCATCCACATGGTGACTCATAGCCATCGCTAGCTCCAGTCCCAGAGTATCCAGTATCCAGTGCCATTCTTTGACCTCTGTAGCAACCAAGCTCATGCATGATGCACATATATACATGCAGACAAAACACTCATGCATGTAAACCTAAAACACCTTAGAAGAAAAATCCTTGTAGATATTTTCTGTGGTGTAATGATAGCACTAATGGGTGATCTCTATGTAAATCACTAGCAGCCTGTACTGTATAGCACATCTGCAAGGACAGACTTCATTACCTCTCATGGCACTAGGGCTCTGAACAGTCATGATTATACTTCAGTATGTCACTTAGCTCTTACTTGTGCATTCTTAACAATGATTATTTTAGGTCTACTGGCTACTCAGAGGTGATAGTTGTGGTTGGAGGCTGTGAGCGAGTTGGAGGATTTAACCTTCCATACACTGAGTGCTATGATCCAGTAACCGGAGAATGGAAGTCCTTGGCCAAGCTTCCAGAATTTACCAAATCCGAGTATGCAGTCTGTGCGCTGAGGAACGATATTCTTGTCTCAGGTAAATACAAAATTATTACAGTAGCTACAACTTTTGATTGGGAATCAGATTGATTGTTTTTAAATAATGGCTTACTGAGTGTAAAACAAGTTTCAGGTAAACAAGTTTATACAACAAAACTGAAAAGACCTTTTGCCCTTGAAAAAAAGAATTACTTACAAAAGTTATACCCAAAAAATGGGTTTGGTCGTGATATTTTAAATGCTTTTGTGTACACTTAGAGTATATTTATTTTAACTCTGTGTGTGTGTGTGTGTGTGTGTGTGTGTGTGTGTGTGTGTGTGCGCGCGTGTGCACACACGGGATAACATAGAAGTGCCTGCAGAGGCCAAAGGAGATGATCAGATCTCCTGGAGTTGGAGTTGTAGGCAGTCGTGAGCTGCCGTGGGGTTTCTGGGTACACTCAGGTCCTGTGGAAGAGCAGCAACTGCTCTAATCACCGAGCCCCCTCTCCAGCTTAAAGTTAAAGGTATGATTTATCTTTTTTTTTTTTTAAAGAATCACTGTAAGCTGTAAAGTTAGAAGTATTCATATAATTAAACATGTTTAATTGCTTGTTTTCTGAAATTCTCTCCCCAAGTCGATCAGTTAGAATGTATCTATAAAATTATTAACTTGAGCATATTTATTATATATGACATAGTCCTAAAAGTCAGAGTGACAGATTTTAAAAGAGCACAGCTAGTGCCTGTGCTTTGAAGCCTGTTGATTGACAGCAGTTCTCGCAGATTGTACTTTCACTGCCCAGTGAATGCTCTGCAGCATACACCTGACTTCCTGTGACCTTAGACATCTTTAGAGTTGTCCTATTTGTACTTATCTGATGCCTAGTTTGTAAAGCGCACTTTCTGCAGTTTATTATTTTGGAGCTTACAATCATTTCTCAAGATAAGAGTTGGCAGAATTTAAATCTGCTGTATGTAACTATTTCTATTAAGCTGTAGAAGATTCCTCCTCTGTTTGTTGAGCAGATGCTGAACTTGTTGAACTGAATGGGTAAATTCTGCTTCATTACCTGAGGTAGTGGCGGAGCCCTCTTGGTTGTATTTGGTGATATTACCACATGTGCATTGTTTTACATTTGAAGGTGGAAGAATCAATAGCCGTGATGTCTGGATTTACAACTCACAGTTAAATATCTGGATCAGAGTTGCTTCTCTAAATAAAGGCAGATGGCGTCACAAAATGGCTGTCCTTCTTGGTAAAGTAAGAGAAAAGGCTTTTTATTACTTCTGCTGGTAAATGTCCAAAAGAAATGCCACAGCTGCATCTTGCATTTCCCTCTGGGTATTTGGCTTCAAATGGTATTTCCTTCCATTACTAACCAAGATAAACTAAAGACATAAACAATATGACAGTGTGCTTTTTGAATAGATATTCTGTTCTCCCAGTTTCAAATTTGTGGCAGTACAGCACATTTCTCACACATTGGAATCCAAATGCTTAACAAGAACTAGAAAGGCTGAGTTATGTCAGATTACAAAACCAGGCCCGTGTCTGGTCCACACTACTTTTTCCCTTTTACTGATTTTGACGATCAAGCAGGAAAACGTGTTTATCTCAAGTGGTATTATTTCACCTTCTTTATCTGTGCAAGAGGAGGTAAAACTAAGATAAACTCTCCAACATGTTTTCTTTACTTTCTCTGTGTGTTGGGGGCAGTAGTGGTGATGGATTATGTTCTATGTTGTGTGTATTCACGTGTATGTGCCCAGGAAATGGTGTCCAGTCCCCTGGATCTGCCTGCTGGAAACAGAACCTGGGTCGTCTGTAAGAGCAGCAAGAGCCCCGACTGTTACGCAGCTCCCCAGCCCTGTCTTTACTTTTTTTTTTTTCTTTTTTGAGACAAGATCACATTACACACGAGAAAAGTGCAGTGTACAGTAGACGTGGCAGTGGCTACTGTGGGTGCACAGAGGCACACAGAGATAAATTGTGGACAGATTTAAATCACAAGGTGTGACGTTTAGCCCGACTCTTAAGGATTCATTGATGATCCGTTAAAAGGATTGATTGGTGATGTTTTCGGAAGGTTGGCATGTGGTTTGGGGAACTCTGGAGTGATGCAGACCCTTGGATAAATGGTAATGAAGGAAACAGAAGGAAGGGTGGGAGTGAGAGACCCTTTGGAAGTCCCAGTTGGACTTCACAGTTAACTACATGTGGCAAGAAGAGTTTGTAATTGTTCATTAAAAGAAATGTGGATGTGAAATGCAAAGCTTGGTTAATAAACATTTCTAATACACAATACACAGGGATGGTTCTGCATGTAAGCCCCTTACTAAATGTCATGTGTATTGTCTCAGCTGTCAGGTAAAGGTATTGCCCTACCAGTTGTCACAGAAAACGCTGAGAAAGCTCTTTGAGCTCAGTTGTCTCGGGTACTTTTCTAGCTACCGTAGGTGCTAAAAAATGGGCCTTGCCTTCAGAGAGCTCACCCTGCTGAACTTACCTAGTGTTACACTTAGACAGCTTTCTTACTGTATCATCAAAGAGAGCATTGTTGACAGAGCAAAACATAAAAAACCTTAATCCCACAGGTATGGTAAAGACTTGTTCTTTCAAGGGGGTGGAAAGGAGAAAAAAGTCTTTCTAGATACACAGTAGAGAACACAAATACACAGTATGCCTATGGGATTAAAATGTCATTGAAGGAAACATAACAGAAAAGGCTCTGTAATGTCACAGTAGTCAGAGGGGTACTAAAAGATTAAACAGGCTCAGAAAACTAAGCTAAATACACTGTAGTTACAGCTGTCTAGTCCCTGAATGAGAGAGATTCTCTAACTTTAACAGAAGAGATAAACATTTTCTTTCGACTTGCTAGTTCAGCTTCTCTTCCCTGTATTTTACATACAGGTATATGTTGTTGGCGGCTATGATGGGCAAAGCAGACTCAGCAGTGTAGAGTGCTACGATTCCTTCTCCAATCGATGGACAGAAGTCGCTCCACTGAAGGAAGCCGTGAGCTCTCCTGCAGTGACAAGCTGTATAGGAAAATTGTTTGTGATTGGGGGAGGACCTGACGATAATACTTGTTCTGATAAGGTAAGCCATCTGCTTAGAGAGACTACCCATGCTATGTACAAAAGGGAGAGACAGGTGGTCTCTTGAGTAGATAGGTGGCTGGGTCACTAAGTGTGAGGGATCTTTTAAAAATTGTCTAGTATTCTGTTCTTTAAAGGGAAAAACATTCAATCCCAAATTGCCACAGTGATATTGCAATGTGTAACAAATGGGATTAAACCTTTTTGAAATGAGCTAATCTCAAGGTTAGACTTTACTGTCATCCACAGCATTTAAAACTTAAATGCATCACAAAAAATTAATAAGCAAAGGTTAAGGCACTAGTTAATTATACTGCTTCCAACTAGGTCATTTGCTTTAAACCTTTGAAAGGAACAAAAAAAGAGACAAGATTGCCTATATAGTGTGAAGAGAGGATGGCCCAAAGCAGCAGCAGTCTGTCCAGCTCTGGGACAGAAGAGCACGAGCCATTCTGCCATTTCAGCAGACGTTATGTTTACTCTAGGGAAGAGTAGCCGATGGCCAATTGGCGTAGCAATGATAATGAAATGTTCAGTCAATTTATTTTCTTACATAAATGTTAGTATATCATCAGATGTTGTGGAACCAGTGAGTTGGAAACCTGATCCTGTAATAATGGCAGAGCAGCAGCCCTGCAGGTTGTCTGACCCCAACCTTCACATGGGCACTGAGGCAGTACACACAGAAAGTCACTTACTACAGTTTGTTGAGAATTTATGCTAATTAAAAGTATATTAAATTGAGTTTGCCTGCTGCTCTTTTGAGGTAAGGACTCCCTAAAAGCATAAAGAAATTATATTCAGATTGAGACATGATTAATTTACATGAAACAATTTCAGAGAAACTTAAGACTTTAGTGTACATAAGTCAACCTGGAGGCCATTCTTCTTGAAAAAAAATGTGTGTATTTTGTTACTGTCTTATGTTTGATGGTAAAAAGTTAGCCTTTCTTTGATTTTTTTTTTCCCAAAGGAGTTTTATCCTTGACAAAAAAAGCAATAATTTTCCTAATACATGGATTTTATTAATCAGAATAACCTCATTTAATTCTTTGAATTAACGTGATTTAATTTTTAACGATGTTTCTATATATTGACAGATTTTTTAAAGCAAATTTACATATTTATTTAGACATTTTACTCCATATTTTTCTTTATTATTAGGTCCAGTCTTATGACCCAGAGACCAATTCTTGGCTACTCCGTGCAGCTATCCCCATCGCCAAGAGGTGCATAACAGCGGTCTCTTTAAACAACCTGATATACGTAGCTGGTGGGCTGACCAAGGCGGTGTATTGCTACGATCCCGTTGAAGACTACTGGATGCATGTACAAAACACATTCAGCCGTCAGGTAAGAGCGTGGAGAACCCAGACAGAAATGCAAGAGGGAACAAGTGACATGGTTATTTACTGGAACCTCACTTTTCAAATATTTCATATTTTTTAAAATTTCCTCCCAAGGAATTGCTTTTATTCTTTTTTTTTGTTTTTGTGTGCTGAGATTGGGTCCAGAGCCTCATGAGCATTAGGTATAAACACTCTACATTGAACTACATGCTCTGCCCCAAGGACTAGCTTTAGTAAACTTTCTTTCTTTTCAATAACCCAACAGGAAGCATCCATTATATTTAGGCTTTTGGTTTAAAAAAAATTCAACCTTCACCTTTTTTAGAATTTCATTCCAGTCTTCCTACCCTTTCTCTTTATATTTCAGAAGAGGAGAAGAAGGTTCTCTGTTTATGGTCTTACTAGTTGTTTTGTTATAAAGGAAGTGGTTGTGTTCAGACCTCATTCATCCACACTTCCCACCTGACGCCCTAACTCCCCTTTATCTCTGCTGTTTCAGAAAGGCCCCCAACTTGTGGGGTCTCGGCTTTGCTTACTTTCCTTTTATTACCAAAATGCTGCTCCCAGTGCTGGAATTTTGTCTCTCCTCATACCAGTAAAGATGCTGTAGAGGGGGAGAGACCACAATGGAGGTAGCATGTTAGTATGTGCACAGGAATGGGAGTGCCCAGAGAGACCAGAAGACCGGCCAATGCCCTGTAGTTTCAGTTACAGTTGATGGAGGTGCTGGAAACCAAACTCCAGTCCTCTGTAAGGGAAGTGTTCTTAACCAATGAGCCAGCCACCTCTCCAGCCTGCTCTCCCAAAATGTACTCCTTCCTTCCATCCACCCATCCATTCATCTATCTTTCCATTCATCTTTCACTTCTTCCTTCCTTCCTTCCTTTCTTCCTTTCTTCCTTCCACCTATTCATCTGTCCTGTCTCTGTCTCTTGCTTGCTTGCTTGCTTGCTTGCTTGCTTTAACTTGTTGACTATATTTTGTCTTTCTTAGTTTGATTAGTTGGCTAGATTTTTGCTTGCCTTCCTTCCTTCCTCCTCTCTATCTATCTGTGGTCTTTCTCCCTCCCTCTCCCCTCCTTCTCTCTCTCTCTTTACCTCTTTCTTTCTCTCTTTCTTTCATTCATTCATTCATTCATTCA